>MU228426.1:1703079-1748090 GCA_018584345.1 Thuja plicata | reverse complement strand
TTAAAGCATACAACTGGTAACTTGCCTTTGTATTTACCTTTGCCTCTCTGCATTCTTCTAGCCATAAGTGCTTCTATTTCATCTAGATCTTCTTCTTCACTTTCACTTTCACTATCTCTTCTAGATGATTATCTATGACTTGATTTGCTTATTCTCATAGAAGACTTAAATGCAGAATCTAAGTTTGGTAAGACACTATTGTCAAAGTTATTCATCTCAAATGAAATCAGTCTACCAATTAAACTATCAAGAGTAACTGTATTATTTGATACTGCTCTCATTTCGTGAATGGAAAAAACTCTAATAGCATAAGTAGGTAGTAAGGTTCTTAGAATTTTACTTACCACTGTCTCCTCTTCAAGTGTACCTCCAACTCCTCATATAGAATTGACTACTTCTTTTATTCTTGTGATGTACTGTGTAATGTTTTCTCCTTCTTTCATTCTTAAATCATCAAATTTTCCTCTAAGGCTTTCTGCCTTGGCTCTCAGAACATTTGTATCACCTCCATGTACAAGATTCAGTTTGTCCCACATCTTCTTTGCAGTTTTGCAATCTTTGACATCTTCAAATTCAGCATCAGAGAGTGAGGAAGAAAGCTCTATGACCATGCAGTTCTATTCATGCTTCTCTCTCAATTGATCTACTGTCAATACTCCTGTGGGAAACACATATTTAGTATCTAGGAATTGAGTAACATCATTACCAATACCTAATAAGTGGAGTCTTATCCTGCTTTTCTATGAAGCAAAGTTCTCTTTGTTCAACTTGGGCACATCTTGTTTGTTCATCTTGTGATCTTGACTTAGGTTTTGAAACCTTCCTTTCTAAGCACACAAGCTCTGATACTAATTGTTAGTAATAATTGAGGGGGGGGGGGGGGGGGAANGGTGAATCAGTGGTGTCAAAAATTTATCCTTCTAATTTAACCACCAATCAATAAACCTTAGATTATTCTATCCCTACAAGATGCATGTCATGAAATACTTATAATAATTAATTGGCTGTTGGTGTTCTCTATCAATCCTTATTCTTTCTTGATTACCAATAAGCAATGTAACTATTTACTGAAACTTAGTAAATAAGCAGAGTATATTGATCAATCCAGTGTTAACTATGTCAGATACAAAACAATGAAGAAATGAATCATACACACATAACACATGAATTTTTAACGTTGAAACCCTATTAAGGGAAAAACCACTAGGACCGGTACCCCAAATTTTCACTCTTCTCAAATGAGCCCTGTTAGGATCCAACCCTGTTAAAGGTTACAAACACATGGTTAAGTGTGACCTTGTTAGAGGATTTTATACATAGAGGTTGTCACTTAGTATCGGGCATCTATTGCTACCATCCTTGAATCATCCTCCTTCTTAGACTGTCAATAGGTATCAGGCAAATCCAGTGCTACTTTCATGAATCAACCTTTTTGACACTCCTTTGGATGTACCTCAATATATAGAAGACTGTTAAGTCTTGCTCGGTTAAGAGAATTGATGCTTCAATGGTTAAACTAAAATATTATGACTTGTTTCTAATGCAACTTTGAATTGCAAATTTTTTGATCTATTTAAGTACATTACCTTTCTGATCAATGTATCAATTCAATTCTTTGTGCTCCACATTTTCTACTTTGTGATGTTGTGCTTCACTGTTCGTCGGTGTCTATAGAATTCCTTAGCTCTCCTTCAGCTTTATTGATCAGGACTATATGAAATTGTTCTTCATCAATTTCTCTTCAGCATCCTCCTTTTTATTCACTCTCCTTAATCCCATTCATAAATGAATTAAGTTTGTCTCTTATATAGACATGATATTCACTGTTTCTTGGTTCTTGATTTTTGACATGAAAAAAATCTATCCAATTAGATTTAAAGCATAACTCCTTATTTGTCTCCTAGATATCTTCTTGCCAACTGTACAAATCATCTTTAAATCAATCACTTAACTCTGGTCAAATAAAACAAAGAAAACAACCAGTTAAGTCTATCTTTAGCTCTTTCCAGCTAGATATTTTGTCATTTTTTGAGCTCTTTGTTCCATTGGTCACCTTTGCAGTTAGTTGTCAGTGACAACTGATAGTTCCGTCGGTGAGACTCCAATTAGCTTCGTGATCTCCATCCATCGGGCATAATGGGATTTTTACTCGTCAGGAAACCTTATGAATTTTCTTGTCGGGTATCACTGTGGTTTTTCTTCATCGGGCAACACTACACATTAGCTCATCGGGTATCACTAAGACTATTCTTCTTTGCTCTGACTATCGGTGTGCACTCCTTCGGTGTTGTTTGTCACTTAGTGAATACTTGAATTTTATGCATTGCTAAAAGCATAACCTTTGTTCCATTGATTCTCTGAAGTCTTTGGAATTATGTACATGACCGTACAGATGATATCAAGTTGACATCAATGACAATACAATACATTAACTGATTTAATGCCATGCATTATCTTCAACTTAACATTGTCAAACATTCAATCAGTTACATGTCATCAATTAATCTCCCCCTTTGGCATTGATGGCAAACACATGTTGGCTTCTCAAAATCATGCAATCACACTCTCCATACTAGATCAAAGAAAAGGAATATATACATAAACTTATGACTCCCCATTGGCATATATAGATTAGACTAATGCTCCCCCTTCCTTGACTTACTCATCTACTTTTGATCTACTTATCCATATACTCCCCCTATACACATTCTCCCCCTTTTGACAAAAATGTCATAGGTACAAAACTAAAATATGTACAATAATACAAATCTTACATACATCCTTTCAAAGATCATCTTGTAATTTATCTTTTCTGATTACAAGGATGTCTCCCATGAATTTTGCAAGTTTCCAAAAGAAATAATATTCTCAAGCGGTCTAGAATATAGGTCTTCCATACTGTCTAGAGTACTTGGGTCTTCTCAGGCAAGTGTACCTTCTATCTTCTTCACATTCTACTGCATGACCTCTACTATAGGTGATAAATAAGATTGTAGCTCAAGTAGGTTAAGCATCATTTTGTCTTTCTCATGTTGTTTCTGCTTCACCTTGTGTGAAATTTGTTTCACCTGACCATTGTAAATAGTGGTTCAGCTTGAAATAGGATCAAGCTAACTGATTAAGCTCTCCAACTCCTTTTGAGATTCAACTTTGTTCTGCTCTAATTTTTTGAAAAAATCAAAATATTTTGATACTTTGGTAAACAACTAACCTACCTCATTCAATTTGGACTTCATTTCCTTCACCTAATCTATCAATTTATTCTGATCTAAAGAAATCTTTTCCATTAGCTCACCTATCATCTTCTTTTCCAAGTTCTCTTCTGTAATTTTCATAGTTGTTGTTTGCAAATCTGGGCCTTGATATAAAATTTCCTTAATCAAAGTATCCATCTAATCAATCTTTGAATCTTCTTCATCATATGCTACATCAGGAACTAACCCAGCTAGAATGTTTCTAACTTGCCTCAAGACTCTTGTCTTCTTCTTTTTCTTGTTAGATCTCATCTTGTCTCTTTCAACCTTTTTAATCAATTGATTCGAGTATTTCATCAATTCCTTGGGCTTCATTTTGGTTATTTCTACTAGTGTGGGAAGTGTTTCTTCCTCTTCTACTTCATACCCCATAGGTGGAAGCCAATATGTTGTAGGTTCAACTACCTGCACAATGCATGTATCTATGTCTACAACAAAACAAATGTTATTTTTGTACTTTTCTATTATACTATCTGGTATCCTTTCACATTTATGCATCTTAGCTTGGAAATATTTAAAATATCTGCTAGAATGATTTAGAATAACTGAGAGGGAGGTGAATTAGTTATCCTAGAACCAGATGTACCAATTGAACTTACAAACACTTTAACCAACTCAGATCTACTCAGTCTCGATAGCATAAAATCAATAATATAAATTTGCAGTTCACTGTCCTAAAGTAATCAACTTGCATAATATAAAACTCTTAATAGTATAACACATCAAATAACATTCACACAAGTATGACACCAAGATTTAACATGGAAACACAATATGGGAAAAACCACCAGTAACATGCTACCAATTTTTCACTCTTCTGAAGTGAGCTTTGTGAGGAGCCAACCCTGTTAAAGGTTACAATACACACTGTTAAATGTGACCTTGTTAAAGGATTTAATCACCCTGTTAAAAGTGAGCCTTGTTAGAGGACTTAGAGCATTCCATTAGAATGTCACCTTGATTAAATTATTTACAATATGATTGTTAGGTCAACCTTGTTTAAAAGGATTTTGCACTAATACAATGGTTAGAAAGTAACAATAATGTGATCTGAAACATACAACTCACTTTGTAAATACAAATCCACTTTCTCTCAAATTCTAATTCACTGACTAACCTCCATTGTCATCTCTAACTCAGATTTGCTTGGAAATCCATCAAGAAATCATCATTGTGCAGTCATGTATTGCTCTTCTCAGCCTTCTCCGCCTTCTACTTAGATTTTCCAATCAACTGAATTAACCTCTATTCACATAACCTAGAATTAGGTTAATCTTATACCTCTCTGATAAGGTAGATAGATATTTTTCTTCTTAATCATCACCGTAGATCTTAGGGTTTGGTCAGATCCAATGAATCCTTCCAACATTTGGTTTTCCATCTACCTTGTATAATACATCCTAAAAATCCTTCTTGAATCCATAAATAAAAATGGTTAAACATATATTAAATGATCATTTAATTCTCCACAACAATCATCCTTATCTTAATATACTTCACATATCCAAAGAAATCAACTATGTTGGCTAGGATCTCAAATATTCCTCAAACTGTCAAAATATTGACACTTGGTCATCACTGTGTTCTTCTGCTCGATCATCACTCGGTAATTTGCTGACACTCAATAAATTTTTATGCTTGGTTGACACTAAATTTTCCTTGCATGTACTGACACTCGGTCGAAACTTGCATCACTTGGCACAAACTTAAGTTCCTTCATCTTCTGCTCTGTTACTCGATCAAGACTAAAATTGTAGTCATCCAAACTTCACTTGGTGTTAAAGATAAACAACATATTACCTTACCAACATGAAATCTCATCAAGTACCCATTGTAGTTTCACATAACACAACCATTTCACCAATTCTTCTTTTTATCTCCTCTTTTCAAATCTTCTTCATCAATCAATTGATATGGCACTTTACAAGATAACAATTGTCTTACCAATTAAGGTTTTACATCAATTTCAATTGTAGCTTCCAACAATCTCCCTCTTTGGCATTGATGTCAAACAAAACATACAAACAACACATGCAAGGTTACCAAATAATCCAAATATTATTTTTTGTAAACAGATTTCCATTAATGTCCTTAGCTTCATTCTAATTCTCTCTAATACAAATATTAGCTCCCTCTTGGATGGATTTCTCTCTGTATCTTATCTCTCTCTATTTCATTCTCCCTCATAGTATATCTCTGTGTAATTCTCCCTCAATTTCATATATTCATTATAGTCCAAACTGAATATCTCCCTCTTTCACAACAATGCCAAAGACATACATCTTCATTATGTAGAAATTTATGTGTCAACTTTTTGAATTCTATGCTCCCTCTGTCGTCTTTCTTATGACTTATCAATATCTTGTGCGTTACTCTTCAAAACTCTGGGAAAATCCTAAAGTGTGACCACATTTGCATCAATTTGTCAGATATTCTGTGTAATACATTTGATGCAATCACTCCATGTGATCCTAGTTAGCCTCGGATAGGGGAATCACCCCTAATTTACCTCTCATATACTCATGATCATCCTTAGGTAATGCCTTAGTAAATATATCTACTAGTTGTTCCTTTGTATTTACATATTCAAGTCTTACTTCTTTGTCTTGTACCAGCTCTTTGAGGTAATGATAATTGATAGCAATATGCTTGGTGTTTGTATGCATCTCAGGGTTCTTTGAAATATTAATAGCACTAGTGTTATCACAAAACATAACAACTAGATCAATGATCTCTTCCTTTATTCCTTTCAACAATTGTTTGATCCACACTATATTTGAACAATTAACTGCCGCTGTAACATATTCAGCTTCTGATGTTGATTGAGAAATGCAATTTTGTTTCTTTCTTGTCCAAGAGACTAATCTCTTTCCCAAAAATAATTCACCGCCACTTGTACTCTTTCTGTCATCAAAATTACCTGCCCAATTGACATATGTATAAATGTTCAATTCAAACTTCTCATTCTTCTTATAATATAATCCATACTTTTTTGTTCCCTTTAAGTATCTCAGTATCCTTTTCACTGCCATAATGTGACTATCTTTAGGATTTGCAATTTTTTTTGCAACAATCCCAACTGCTAATGCAATATCTGGTCTACTATGGAAAACATATTGTAGCTTCCAAATCATTTATCTATACAGGGTTTGATTAACTTCAGTTGTCTCATCAGTCTTTGATAGTTTTTGTCCAATAGCCATAGGTGTACTTACAGGTCTGGAGTCCTCCATGCCAAATATTTTTAGTGTCTCCTTGATATATTTAGATTGAGTAATATAGATACCTTTCTTCATTTGATATGCTTGCAAACCAAGAAAAAATTTGATCTCTCCAAACATAGACATCTCAAATTCAGTTTGCATCTCATTTTAAATTTTTTGGCATAAAGTATGTTTTCCTCCAAATATGATATCATCAAAAACTATTTCAGCTAACAATATCCCTTTACATTTTTCATACTTTATGTACATATTACTGTTTTCATTAGTCCTTGTAAAACCAATTTGTTACTCCATATGAGTTTGAAGGTTGTCATTAGTATTTGAATTGTTAGTCGGTAACAGAGTCAAAGAAAAACTAGTCGGTAATGGTCACCGAGTGCAGATTTAATTGAGTGTAATGGTCATATAGTATAGAGTTAACCGAGTGTAGTGATCACCAAGAAACAGAACTACCGAGTAGTAGTATACACTGAGCACTGAAGTACACTGAGAGACAATATTTACCGATCAAACTAGCGGTTACATAAAATTTTGTATTGGCACATCAATCAAGGTAACAATTTTTTTGCCAAGCTAGATAACAGTTTACTATGATTGAGGAGGACATTAATTATGAATGTAATCATTAATTGTTTATATCTCATATGTATAGATGATCAAGGTCAATTTTGTACACTATTGATCTAAGGCTTTCTAAGATATTGTAAAACCCTAATTAGGTCAAGAGGTTTGATATATGTAAGGATAAGATGTCATTTTTTAATGTATGATGATTGAATTATGATAAATTATCTATCGCACTAAGGACATCAAAAGATCAGACAAGGGTTTTAGAACAAGGACTTCATTGAAGCATTCAATTTTTAGAACAGAGACAAGGCTACCAAGAAGTACATAAGGTATTATCAATCACAGTAAGGTGATAATTTTATTGTACTTAAAGGATCTGTTATCCATAATATTCAAATTATATTTGTTCAAATCACAAATTTTGTTACTCTCTGACAATTGTAACAAACCCTAAATCTCCTAACAGAGTAGACTTAATCATCTTTGCCTAAATCTCCTAACAGAGTGCATACATACTTTGTGTTGCAAAATCCTCACATGAGGTAGATCTAATCAATCTTATTGTCACTCCTAATAGGGTAAGGTCACTAGAAGTGATAAATCTTTGTAAGCTCTAATAGGCTACTTTATTACTACAACAATGAAGCTTTGTGGGTCTCATCCCCACTATAGTTTTTACCTTCTAACAGGGGTTTTCTACGATACCAAAATACATGTGTTATGTGTACTTTAGTTTCATGAATGTTTATTGTTTTGATTACATGCATTTATATTTCAGTAATAATATCACATGGATGGTGAAAGCAATCTACACAGTCAGTTATTATAGTTTATCATTACAAGTAATTGTTTGAAAAAACTTTAAGGGTACTGATTCACCCATGTCCTCTCAGCACACACCTTTCTATTATTCCAACAATTGGTATCAGAGCTAGTTCTCTTATTTAGAAAAGTTTAATCACTGAAGAGAAAAGATCTTACAATGGAAAGGTATACTCTTGATAAACATATTGAGAATCAGAAGTTGTAGATGTAGATATACATTAAACAATAAAAATAATCCAAGGAGAAATTAAGGGAGATGTTGATTAAGAGAAAAGATATGTCATATCGCTTTCATGAGACTGATTATCAGGAAGAAGAGATTCATGACCCATTTGATACATATGTATCTGAATCTGGTAGCATATCTGATGCATCTGAAGGAATCGTATCATAGCTATCTAAAAGCAATCAACAACTTACTGAACAAGTGAAGGCACTGCAAATCGGTCAAGATACACAAATGATTATGATTTTTGAAGTCTTGAATGATGCAAAGAAATCTAAACAAGATGGAAACATGGTTGTTGATGATAGAAGATAAATGACGGAAAAGTTACAAGAGAAAGAATCTGAGATAATGAGACTTACGAAACATTACTTTGAGATCACCAATCAGATGGTTTCCATAAGTCATGAGGCCAAACAAGTGAATATTGAACTTGCCAAGAAATTGGAAGATATTGGTGAATTGAAAGAAGAGAACAAAAAACTCAAAAATCAAGTAAAGATTCTACAAAAAAATAATTAGGTGATTAAGAGATCTAAAGAAAGTACCAAGAGGATGAATGAATTTCTGAACAATCAAAGGAGACCTAAAAACAATATTGGTCTAGGGTATACTGAGCAAGGAGAATAATCAAATCAAGCTAAACAGAAGAATGTCTATACAAATCCGAAGCCTAACAAACCCTCATGCCATCATTGTGGAAAACTAGGTGACACATCAAATGTTTGCAGGAGAAAAGCAAAAGGTATTTCTAGAAAATCTAGTAAATTCAATGGTAATTGCTATAACTATAACAAGAATGGACATAAAGAACATGAATGTAGATCTAAGCTAAAAAAACCATAGAAGAAACCCTACATGGAAAAATATTGTTGCACTTGCAACCTGCATGGTCATACATCACAAGCATGTAGGACTAAGATGAAGCAAATCTGGAAACCCAAAAGGATAAGAAAAGGCATATCCACCGAGAAGACAAGGTAATTCCTATGCTTGGGATTATAATACTTGGGCTAGTTGCATAGCATCTAGTAGGTGTTGGAATAGTCCCAAGGGATAATAGAGAGGGGGGGTGAATCAGTTATCAGCTAGTTTAATCTTTTCTTTAATTAATTATAGAATAACATCGAGCATTAACATATTTATATAACACAAGATAGAACACAACAATTTTGGTTATGGGGAAACCAAATAGGTAAAAATCCCAGTTGGAATTAGCACCCACAAAGAACTACACTTGAGTATAATTATCCCTATTAGGAGATCTTGCAACCCTGTTAGGAGTTGTTCTTTACAATACAATAAGTATAGTGACCTGGTTAAGGGTCTGAACCTGTTAGGAGTCTTTTACAAATAACCCTATTAGGGGTGAGGAATCACTATCCAAAAACTCACTGCTAAAATGACAAAGGCTACAACCTTCAGTAAAATAGATATGCACTATATCTAATAAATGAATTGTTTGAGTAGATCTGTTGTCTTGATCAGTTCCAGAGTGTTGTATACTTCCACTTCTTCTTCTCATAGATCTTTTCTTGATGAATGAAATGTCTCTACTATCCCACAATAATGGACATTCTATTATGTACTTTTTCTGTCTCTTTTCTTATCATTCAAACTTAGCATTCACCAAATGAACTACTATAAGTATCTTCCCAAAAGATGTGATCTTTGTCAGCTTTAGGAGTCACTTCAATACTTATTTGTTTGGCCACATCAAGCACGCAACCTAATTAGAATCACGCAACCCAAACTAAATAGACATGACGCTTCACAAATTCGGCTCCACCAAATTAACTCCAACTTCACGATCTTGATAGAACACATTTGGTGCCTTTAGATAATTATCTTTAACTCATAACTAAACATGAATACAAAAACGCATATCCCAAAGATAGGTGCAACTCAAGAAATAATGTAATTACATCGGCTCTTCACAAATAATCTTCAGTCACTGTAACTGTCATAACTGATTAACATAACTCAATTGCAACTTCATATCAGACTCAGCGTGACTGCACATAGCATCTAGAACATGTATACATCATGGAAGTAAACATGCATAGCTCCAAAACATCTATACTAATAATTTCATATAGAACACCGTTGTGTATTATATGTTGTCATCAATGACAAACATACAATCAATTATTTTCACAAAAGAAAATCTCCAACAATCTCCCACTTTGACATTGATGGAAACATATGATATCATCAACTCAAAGTGTCTTCCTTCTTTTTACAATCTTCTCAATATCCTCATCAAAATTTCCTCTTCACTACTACTTCTCTTCTAACTGTATACTCCCCCAGAGTATATGCTCCCCCTTACTAATACTCCCCCTTTGACATCAATGGAAAAGGGTGTTAAACACCATTAGGCACAGGTACTACTCCAGAAGTAGAGTAGTCAACCATTCATCAGTCACCAAGGACTGATGTTCTTGCTACAAATTCTAATTAGACTCAAGAAAGGGAATTACTCCTAGCTTCTCCCTGAGATACTCAAAAGTATATTTTGATAGAGGCTTTGTAAAAATATCTATTAGTTGTTCTTTGGTGCTCACATAATCCAAATTTACTTCTTTGTCTGCAACTTGTTCTCTTAGAAAGTGGTATTTGATCTCAATGTGTTTTGTCTCTACGTGCATCACAGGTTTCTTTGACATATTGATACTACTAGTGTTATCACAGTGAATAATAATAGGATAATCAATATGAATACCAAAGTCTTTAATCATCTATTTGATCCAAACCATTGTTGAACAATTCAATGCTACTGCAACATACCCTGCTTCTGTTGTTGACTAAGAGATACAATTCTTCTTTTTACTTGTCCAAGTGACCAATCTATCTCCAAGAAATACTACTCCTCCTGATGTACTCTTTCTTTCATCAACACAACCTGCCCAATAAACATAATTATACACATGAAGTTGTATATTCTCTGAGTTAGGATACCATAAACCATAGTCTATACTTCCTTTTAAATATCTAAATATTATTTTTTATCACCATTAGGTGATTGTGTTTAGGTTCAGCTACAAATATTCCAACAATGCCAACTGCATTGGAAATATCAGGTCTAGATTGAGTAAGATATATGAGTTTTCCAATCATAGACTTGTATAGAGTCTTGTCAACTACTATGGAATCATCATCTTTAGAAAGCTTGCTTCCTGTTATCATGGGGGTTCTTACTGGTTTGCAATCTTCCATTTTGAAAGTCTTCAATATCTCTTTCACATACTTAGACTAATTTATGAATATGCCTTTGTCTGTTTGTTTTACATTCAATCCAAGAAAATATTTTATAGGTCCGATCATGCTCATTTCAAACTCACTTTTCATTTCTTTAGCAAATTTTGCACTAATTTTGTCATTACCTCCAAAGATAATGTCATCAAAAAAAATAGTAACGAGTAGTAATCCTTCATATGTCTCTCTTATGAACAAATTACAGTTTGCTGCTCCTTTTCTGAATCATATCTTTGTTAAGTAACCATTAAGTCTCTCATACCAAGCTCTTGGGGCCTGTTTAAGTCCATAAAGTGCTTTATTTAGTCTGCATACCATGTATGGTTTGTTTGAAAGTTTGAATCCTTCAAGCTACTCTATGTAAACTTCTTCCTTCAAGTCACCATTCAGAAAAGCTCACTTGACATCCATTTGATATACTTTGAAGTTCTTGAATGTTGCATAGGCAAAAAACAACTTGATAGCTTCCATTCTGCTCATAGGGACAAATGTATCAGTGTAGTCTATTCCTTCTCTCTTCCCATATCCTTTACATACTAATCTTGCTTTGTTCCTTACCACTGTTCCTTCTTCATTCATTGTGTTCCTGAATATCTAGTTTGTTCCAATCACATTCTTATCATGAGGTCTAGGGACCAGTTCCTATGTTTCATTCTTGATTATTTGATCTAATTCTTCTTGCATAGCACTTTGCCAATCTAAATATTTGCATGCATCTTCAGTACTTAAGGGGTCAATCTGAGAAAGTAAGCATACCTCTTCATCAATGGTTGAACCTTTTTCTCTGGATCTTGTAAAGACTTTAGAACTCTAATCTCCAATGATATCTTCCTTAAAGTGGTATTTGGATGTGTATTTTGAGTTCTTAGGAGTGACACTTTTATCTATAATCTATGATTCTTCTTCACTTGGTTCAGGATTTTTACATGAAACATCAATATAGTCAAACATTTCTTCAATAACTGTGTCCTTATTGATGGGTCTGGGCCCATCTTCAATCATGGGAGCACATTCATAATATCTTTCTTGAATCATAAACTTCTCATCAATCTTCACATGAGTACTTTCAATCATCTTCTTTAATCTTAGATTAAAACATCTATAGGCTTTGCTTTTAGTAGAGTAACCAAGAAAAATACCTTCGTCGCTTCTAGCATCAAACTTGCCAATGCTATCATCTCTCTTGATGTAGCACTTGCTTCCAAATATTCTGAAGTATTTTACAATGGGTACATTACCAAACCAAAGTTCATAGGGTGTCTTTTCTGCGCCTGGCCTCAATTGTATTCTATTGATAGTATAGATTGTTGTATTGACCGCATCTCTCCAATAGGTATGGGAAACCTTTCCTTCAATCATGATAGTGTGTATTGTGTCAATTATTATTCTATTCCTTCTTTTTGCAATCCCATTCTACTGAGGGGTTCTAGGTGCACTTAACTATTTTTTGATTCCATGTTCTTCACAGTAATCATAAAACTAGTCAGAGGTGAATTCTCCTCCTCTATCAGATCTCAGACATTTTATCTTCGATCCATATTCATTCGCAACCTTAGCTTTGAATATTTTGAACTTCTCAAAAGCTTCAAATTTGTCTTTTAAGAATGCAACCCACATCATCCTTGAGAAATCATCAACGAACAAAATAAAATACCTTTCTCCGTAGTATGATCTTGTCTGAGTAGGTCCACATAGGTCTGTATGTATCAGATCTAATTTTTTTTCAACAGAGTCTTGTTTTCTCCTAAATGAATTCCTCACATGCTTCCCCATTACACATTCCTGCACATAGTTTCAAGTGGTCTTGCAATAATTGTAAGGTCTCTTACTACCTTTACATTACTTATCTTGACTATGTTGTCAAAATTGATATGACAAAGTCTCTTGTGCCATAGCCAACTGTCATCCACTTTTGCAACAAAACAACTTACTTCTTAATTGAGCTGAAAGACATTACCTTTGGTCTTTGACCTTGATGCAATCATGTCTCCTTATTTTTTATTAATGATGCATTGGTTTTTTTTGAATTCCAACTGATATGCTTTATCAAGCAACTGTCCAACACTTAGTAAGTTATGATGTAATCCATCAACATAAAGAACATCATCTGTCTTATTCTTTCCATCTAAGGTGATAGAACCTCTGCCTATGATAGGTTTGGGAGTGTTATCTCCAAATATAACCATGTCACCTTTGTACTTGTCCAAATGTACAAATCTATCTTTGTATCCTGTCATGTGGTGTGAACATCCGCTGTCAATGATCCAGTCAGTTCTGATGTCAGCTTTTGAAACTAATGCTAACTCTTGTGCTTTTTCTTCATCTTCTTTGTCCATTTCTTCAAGCATCTTCTCAATGTCTTTAATGGAAATGAATCCAATTTCATCTTCTCCTGAATCATCATCAGTTACACCATCTTCAACATGATAACATTCTTTAGTGTACTTGGGCTTGTAATCTGATCTAAATCTCTTGACTCTAGTAGGACACTTGGGTGCAAAGTGACCAACTTTGTTGCATGAAAAACATTTGAATGGTAGCTATCCTTCATATTTAACTTTACCTTTCCTTTCTTTCTTGGCAATCATAGCAATGATTTCTTCTAGTTCTGTATCCACTTCTTCATTATTACTAGATATTCTTATAGATTTCTTGTTGTGGACTGAGGCTTTGAAAGTTGTCTCACTTTTAAGTTCTATCTTCAATTTTGATATCTCAAATGCAAATATTTTAATGATCAAAGTCTCCCTCTTGAAGTCTTTTGAAAATTTCATAGTCTCATCTAGGATATTGATCTTTCTCTCATAGTTTTCTGTTAATGTGGTCATTAGTTTATCCATTATATCATCCTCTAAAATTTCTCCACCATTGTTCCTGATACCTGAAACTACTTCATTAATTCTCTTATTGTAGGCTCTAAAGTTTTCTTCAGGTAGCATCTATAAGTTGTTGTATCTTTTCTTCCATGTCTTTCTGCATGCATTCTTTGCTTGGATGTCTCCTTCAAACATATCTTCTAAGTATTTCCAAATAGAGTATGCTTTATCTTCCTTCTTGATCTCAGAAAATTCATTGTCGGATAGGGCACTGACTAGGGCTTCTTTGGCAATTGCATTTTGAGTGAACACTTCCTTTTTTTAAATTTTAGAGTCTTCTTCTGCAAGGTCTTTCAAGGTGAGAACTTCAATTGCATGAGTGGCAATCTCATAGATCTCAAATCAAATGCACTGAAGATGTGTTATCATTTTGTTCTTCCAGTCAATATATTTTTCTCCATCAAACTTAGGACTCTCTTTCCTAAAGTATGCCATCTGATCTACCTTAATTTGTTAGGCTTTCTCTTCAAGGCACTTGGCTCTAATACCAATTGTTGGAATAGTATCAATGGATAACTGAGAGGGGGGTGTTGGTTGTATTCTAGGTTTCATTGGTTTTCCTTAAAATCTTTGATTGCCTTCATGCCAATTTGTTTCCTTATTCAGAAAGTGTCTCATTCTCGTGGTATCCCTGTGAAATTTCTGGGTTTTTGGGTCAAAATCCACATGAATAGTGCAAAACCCCAAAACCCTAAGCTCTATTCTAAGTCAAAATGCAAAAGGGCCCTAAAAATGTCAATCAGGTTTCTATTTTTGCGTTACGTTTCTGAAAAACTTAAGTCCTGTGCCTTTTTCAGTAGTCACCTAGTCGCTTGATCCTATGAGTATATTCCATTACGTTATGAGACTTGGTGATTAACTGTTGTCGGGATGTCTCTTGAAAAAAAAGGATATTCCTTATGTTTTATGAGACTTGGAAAAACCCTTATATTGTGAAGTCTCCCAATGCAGAAACATGTCAGCAGCCAACATCTAAGCAAATAGTTAAGTCGCGATGTCGCACAAAGACGCCAGTGGTTAGTAAATTTTTATATGACATAGTGATTGCTTTAGTCATAGGGTATCAAAATTGAGATGTAGTTAAGTGACATGTTAAAGGCTTTTATCATGTAGTCTCTGAGTAAAATGATGGTTAAGTAAAAGATGTCGAGACTTTGCAATAAACCGCAAGGTGTTTAGAATATATGGCAGTCGCATAGTCTCTGAAGTAAGATGCTAAGTCAATATTTAATAAGTGATTTAGAGACAAATAGTTAGAAGAGACACATGTCCACAATGAATAGAGTGAAGGTTAGTCATGTGGTCTCCCAAAAGGAAAAGGTTATCTGGCGATGAGGAGACTAAAGGTATAAAGTTCTATGTTGTTGCGTAGTCTCCAAACAATTTAAAGCTTTTAAGATGTACTCAGCGACTGAGCAGAGCTGTCAGATGCAGAAGGAGAAAGGATCAAGGGTAGTCACTAAGTCTCTGATTAAAAGAGCATAAAAGTAAAAAGGGCTCGCGACAATGAGATAACCTTTTGTCGCGTAGTCTCTGAATTAAAATCAAAAGTTAAAGTTTGTCACGTAGTCTCTGAAATAAATGTCAACTAGCATTTTTAATCAGTGATTGGGAAACCAAGGTTAGTCACGGGGTCTTGTAAAGAGAAGTAAACATTCAATGACTTGGAGATAATAGTTAAAGGTAAAGATAACTTTCAGTCGCTAGATCTCTAGAAGAATCAAGGATTAAGAAGTTTGATCAGCGACAAGGAGATACTGCATAGTCACGTGGTCGCTGAATATGAAAAATCATGAAAGGCGGCAGTTGCTGACATGACAATGTGGAAGATTTCATGTCCAATGAGAATCTAGAAGATTAATTACTATATGAAAAAGGGTAGCTGAGATGTCTGACAGAGAACCAATCATATGAAGACATGTCACCCTGTTATAATTTTATAAGGGTTTTTCTGAAGACGCATATATATGATTTTGATTTCCTGTCAGACTCATGAACTACAACTAGGATTTCAATTAATTTCACAGCATGTTAAATTGAAAGAAAAATTGATTGTCTTTCCAATGATGAGCTATGTACTTAGAAGAGTTACCATAAAGAGTTGATCAAAAATTCATTTTCAACTTATCATACATTCAGAATTGTAGAGCGAGGAAGTACTAGGTCTTTTGTTTTTAGAAAGCAGAAATTGATTAGTTGCAGGGTACCTATCTGGTTATCAAGTTTCCTAAATTGTTAGGTAGTGAACAGAGAAGAGCAGTAAGTTCTCAACATAGATTTGTTTCAATGTTGGTAAGAGAGAAGGTTGATACAGAACAAGATGAGTAAGGTTGTTAGTTTGGGTTCAACGAGTGGAAGGAGTGATGAAGTAGATGATGATGCAAAAGGGAAGAGGAGTTACTCTGATGAGTTCTTAAAGTTGTTGCCGTGGTCTACACAGAACAAGAGGGCCAATGAAAATTTGTTGGTGGATGACTACTGTGAGATCAAAGATGCTTGCACTCCAGGGTCAACAAGTTTTTCTCTTTACAATTACTTCTATAATAATTCTGATAAGACTATCCCAATATCAAACCCCTGGACTAGTGGCCTTGCTAGGTTAATTTTTCCTTATATTTATGTAGATGTAGATTTGTTTATAGGTCTTTCCAGCCACTATGATGCCCTATCTAGGACAATCAATAAAAATGATGGTACTTCCCTATTGATTTTGAATAGGAATTCATTTATGCAAGCCTTCGGCTTATACAGTACCATGTCTACTAAGATAAATCTTACTAGACAAGAGGAGGGGTATAGGTTACAGCCGGGTGCTGCTAGGACCCAATTGCAAAAGCATATGCTTAAAGAGGTTAGGAATCATCTTACTCCTATACATGGGACTACTCCCTACTACAAAACCTGGTTATTGCTGAGATGACAAAGCAGCTACAGGAGAAACCTGAGGTAGTTTATGTACCTTCAGAACAACCTTTTCAAATAAAGGAGAAAGCAGAATCAAAGGAAGCAGTTGATAAGGAAGATGTGGGAAAAAAGAAGAATGAGATAGCCTTGAATGCATTTAAATGCATTCTGTAGCATAGGATTGACATACTCAAAGATAAAAAAGATGTCATCTTAAATGCTTATAATAAACTGCCCACCTTACATACAGAAGTAACAGGGTACATTGCTATACTGAACCCCTATTTTGTTAATTGGTCTCCTAGGGTTCAATTATTTGAAAAAATTGCTTCTATGCAGCCCCTAAGATCATATTTAACTAAGGTTGAGGATGAAATCAAGAAGGTTAACATAGCCTTATCATTCTTCAAAGGTAAATTGAATCAAGTAGAGGCTAAGTTGAGCCTATTTTCCCCAGATTTTAATAAGTTTGTTCCTCCTCTAAAGGGAGAAGATGATCAATTTAAGGCTTTAGAGGCCTAGAGAAGTGAAATTGATAGTAGAATGCCCAGCAGTGAGGCTTTTATTTTAGGATCAGATCTAGATTTGGAGAGTTTTAATAAGACTTTGGATGAAGCCTTCAAAGTAGAAATTGACGTAAACAAGTTCTTAATGGATGTTAAAACCATCACAGATGTCAGATGGGAAAGACAAAAAGGTGCAAGTACAAAGTACACAGAGATTTAATTAGCCAATAGAGGATGAAGTGACAACATGGGACCTGATGACTAAGCCCAAGAAAAAGAAGCATTTGGTGGAGGAGGAAATCTTGGACGAAGAATGAAGGGGAACACTTGGCGCCTGACCATTGAGCACTGGGAGGTTAGTTATTTCTAAGGATAAGTGTAAGTTAGCCTGTAATGGAAGTCACTTAAGCTTGATATCAATATCAGAAGCTATTTTAAATACTGTCAGACAAAGGTGCCAGATTCTAGAAAAGGACAAAGAGTATCAGATTTCATCCCCTATTTTTGTCTTTCCACCACTTCTACATTCTCTTTCTTTGTCTTTTCTGTACTTTTAGGGTTAGGTTCCTTAAGCCATCTGAAGATTGTTGCATCCTAACATTAAGGATCCCAAGATGGTTAAGGACCTATAAATAGATCAAAAATTGTAATAGTTAGAAGGATGAAATCTATAGAAAATCAGACTTTCTAGATTTGTGTCTGTATCTTCAAGCTTTTAAGCTTTTCATGTATTAAAGCATCATCATATCAATAAAATACAGTGCAATTTCACTCTATTTTATTATTGTCTTTTTACTTTTTGTGTATGCTCTTTTATGTTTAAATTTGTAAGGCATTTTTAAGCATTTTGGTTACAAGGTAGCTATCTAATTACTTGCAAGTTTCTTTCAAGAAAATAACTAAGTTTTGTGAGTTGTTTCAGGGAGCATAACAATATTTAAATATTTGATACAATATTCTAGAGGTAATAGGATAATTTGTAAAGCATTTTATCTGAATTGCATGTAGGTTGTAAGGCAGCTTACAGAATTTTGTTTTTATTTCTGTGAAACTTTGGTTCATTGAATCTATAAGACCAAAGGATAGGCACTGGTCTAGGATTTGGTTTGGTAATCTGTCATCATCCAAATATTCAAATACTATTCAAACCAATCATTTTTAGAGTATTTTGTGTTGAATCAATTGTATTCCTAGTAGTTACAATTGAAGTTTGTTGATTTCTTAAAGAGTAAATCAAATAGGTTATTCCTCCTAAATTCATAAGAATTATAAAAGGAAAGAAAGATGAAATTCCCTGTTATGCTACTGTCTGCTATCACTAAGATATTTATTTGGATTATCAAGCTCTTTCTTAGAATTTTCATATTTATCTGCATTGTTATATACGTGTCCTTCTAAAAATAGAGCATTTAGCACATAAGTTAAATCCACTCTAAAGTTACTATCAAGTCAGTAATCAGTCATAGGTAAAACCTACCTAAGTCAGTGGATCTCAAAAAAGAAGGAGGTGATAATAGGTATCCCCAGTGTTATCAAAATAACTCATCAATTAGTGTTTTTCTCTTGCTTGAGTCATAATATCAAAAGGCATTGGGAGTCATAGAGTTATCCAAGTATTCAAGCATCTTTAGAGACCCTGCAAGAAAAAACCCTAACAAATTGGCGACTCTACTAGGGACTCAAGTAATTATGAATCATACCAGTTGTAGTTGTCAAAATTATCCTTTGATAAGTATTCATTCATCCCAAGTTATTGGGTGGTGACTCTAAAAGGAAATCTCTGAGATTAGTGCAAAGTTATTAAACGAATGAATACTAGGTCAAGGATGAGAAGTGATCCTAAGAAATTTTTATATGCTGGACTCCCATCATCCTCAAGAATGGAAATGTCTTGGATGAAAAAGAGAAACCAAGTTAACATGGATGAGACCCCTCCAAGAGGTATAGAGGGAAATGTTAGGAGATACATGAATACCAATCAGCATTCTCATGATGGAAATACTTTAGAGTATGAAGAAGTTGCTGAAAGGGTATTAGAAACACCTACAATCACTTCTACTTCAAATGAGAGGGAAGAGACAAGTACATCTAGTTCAGATTTAGAACATGCTCCCTTTGATATGCTAGCAAATGAAGAGAAGTTCATCATGAAACAACTTGCCCTAGTTCAACAAATGAAAAGGGAAAGAGAAATGAGAAAGGAAAAACATGAGCATAAGGATGTTGATAAGAGAAAAAGAAGATTCTCAAGACATCAAAGTATGAAAGATACAGAGAGGTCTCAAAAGGACCAAGAAATACCATTCACTCATAAGGCCCCTAGTTCACAAAAAGATAAAGGAGAGCAAAAGATGAGTGAATGTAGAAATCAAGAACCTAAGTTTCAGAAGCCTTTGACCGAACAGATGTCCAAGTTGGACATTGATTTGGAGAAACTGAGAGTTGAAAAAGAAACCATGGAGAAAATGTTGGAAAAGACACAAATGGAAGCTGCAACAGTTGAAATGAAGAAAAAGATAGATTTTTTACAGTCTTCAAAATATTCTCATGCTGGGCCAGAGAATATTATAGCTTCTAAAACAAAAGCCACTACTTCTAAAGAGGATGATAGCTTTCGAAGGAAACCATTGCATACTGAAAGGTATAAACAATTTAACTTTGTTGGTATCCTTGGATATCCTAATGCTTTCCCCAAAGATGTGGGTGATATAGGAGAAAATCTCCCAAAGTTTGCAGGTAACAATGTTATTTCCTGTGAAACACATTTAAGAAAGTTCATTGATTTTGTTGATGATTTGAATATTACTCATGAGGATGTATTAATGAAATTATTTGTTCAGTCTTTAGTTGAGGATGCAAGGGAATGGTTTAGGAGCCTTTCTAATGGATTTGTTTTTTCTATGGATGAGTTGATTGAATTGTTTAAGCATCAATATGGAGACAAAAAAAATAAAGGTTTTTTGTTGAATGAGTTCAACAATATTAAAAAGAATTATAATGAAGAAGTCACAAAGTTTAATACAAGATTTCAGAGAGCTATGCACAAGCTTTTTTCAAAAGATAAGGCTGGATGAAGAGGTATGTCTAGCCACTTATTTGAATGCCTTTGATTCTAAAATGGGATATGCTCTTAGAGATAAAAACCCTAGAACTCTTACCAATGCTTATAAGATAGCAATGAATATTGAAATGAATAGAAGAGTATCTGGTAAGTTAAATAGGAGGGATGACTCAAGGTTCAGTAGGAGCAATTTAAAAGAACCAGAGTATAAAGAACATATGGCTCCTTAGAACAATATACCTTCTTATAATACTACATACAATGCGCAGAATAGAATGAAAAACCATCCTTATGGAACTCAGTTCAAAGATGGGAATCTTGTTAATGTACTTAGAAAAGATAAGACAAACAACAGAACTCCAGACCCTCTTCATAAATTTTTTTTCCATTTCTACAATGATGATACTTGGTGTGAAGCTTGTGAAGCCCCTCATAACCCTGATTTTTGTATTGTTTCCTTAGACTTGAGAGTAAATAAAGAACATGAATTTGATGAGGGTGAACAGTGTGATCATAGTATGACCAATACTTATTCATGCCATGATATAGATTTAGATAGTGAAGATGAAAATCATGATTCCCTTATTTCACAAAGGAGGATAGAAAATCATCATCAATAGATCTTATCTGATAGTGAAATTGAGGGAACTGATGATCATATAAGATGTTATGCTCAAGACAATCAAGATATTCCACTTATTAGAAAAGCTTCAGATGAAGAGAAAGATAGGATTACTGTAGATTTAGTGAACAAAGCTAGAAACAACTAGCATCTGAGAAATAGAGTAGTGGGCGGTACTGGTAGTCAACCATCAAGTGTCTTTATAAAAGAAAATAAGACAGACACTAAGTATGTGCAAAAGAAGGAAGGACCTGGTGAAAATGCAAATAAACATAAGGTCAAAATCATTTCAAAAGCCTTTGAGCCAAATGTTGTACAAGAAGGAGATTCAAAAAGGCAAGAAACAAGTACTCCTGTTCAAAATGTGGAAAGCAAAAAATTAAGAGAATCAACTTTAAAAGAACATAATGAAGAAAATGATGTCACTGTTGATAAATCAAAGTCTTCAGATATGAGATACACTCCAGTAGATATGGGTCAATGTTTGTCCCAAATGACAGTTAAGGTACCATTTCTGGAAATGATGAGAATCCAAGAACACAAAGAAAAGGTAATGTCATTATTAAACAGTGTGCCCACAATAAAGGTTCAAAGTCCTGAAAATGTTGGCAAGATCCAATTACCAAAGGGAAGGAAGTTGAGGTGTTAACATCTGAAATTCCTCAAATATTCTTGAATGAAACTTCTTCCCTAAAGGTTGTTGACCCATTTTTTCTCTCATTGATAATTAATGATAAGATGCCAAAAAATTATATGATTGATTCAGGAGCATCTAATACAGTTATGCCAGTAGAAATCATGAGGTCAATGGGACTACAAGTTGATACTCCTTATGGGAGATGTTGAGCAATGGACTCAAGAGAGGTCCATGTGATTGGTACCGTTGAGGCTATGCCTTATAAATTAGCAGTCTGCCCTGATGTAGTAATGACTATGAATGTTCTTGTGGTTGACATACCACCACATTATGGCATGTTGCTATCAAGAAATTGGAGAGCTTTGATGGGAGGTAGTATACAAAATGATTTATCATATGCTACATTTAATATTGCTGGAGAAAATGTTAAGGTCTTAAGGGAGAGTAGAACTCCTCACATGATAGAAAAATTTGAAGACACTAACATCAATTGTTGCATTGACATAGACATGGAAAATTTTAGGATGCAAAAAAATGAACTTTATTGTCAACATGAAGAGGTTGACCCTTTGAACAGAGAATTGATTATGCAGGGAGAAGGATTGTGGAAAATGTACTTTGATGGGGCTTACTCAAAAGAAGGATCAGGGGCAGGTGTATTGTTGATATCCCCATCAAGTACAACTTTTAAGTATTCATTTCTATTGGCCTTCCAATGTACAAACAATACTGCAAAGTATGAGGCTTTGTTTTTAGGACTTGAAATTGCTATCAAACATGGTATAAAGTGTTTAAAGGTCTATGGTGATTCTGAGTTGGTAGTAGCACAAGTCAGATCCAAATATGATGTAAAGAATGACAGATTAAAAATGTACAAATATGCTATTTGGGATCAAATTGAAATGTTTGATGCCTTTGATATAAGCTGGTTAGAAAGGTCAAAAAATATAATGGCTGATTTTTAGCAAATGTTGCTTTAAAAAATGATGATTTGACTTTACATGGGGTGTCAATACTAGAAGTAAAAACAAGACCAGTTGTTCCGGACAACATATACAACTGGCAGGTTTTCCTAGATGATCAAGATATTCTGAGGTTCATACAATGTCTAGACCATTATGAGAACCAGAGCATAGATTGTAGTACCTTACTAGAAAATGATGATGGAAAAGAATACATCTTTGGAAATGAGGTTGTCCAGTTAAGCTCTAATGAGATTCCTAGGGGTATGGTTGATCTTGAAGCATTGTTTACTAGTCAAAAAAATGATTCATCAAAGTCAAGCAATGCCAAGATTGAGGATTTAGAAGAAATAAACTTAGGATCTGAAAGTAGTCCTCAAATAGTTTATATTAGAAAGGGTTTAGACTCTCACATAAGAATAAATCTGATCAAATTATTGAGAAAATATAAACATGTCTTTGCTTGGTCATATGAGGACTTGAAAGCATATAGAGACAACCTTTTTTAACATGAAATCCCACTGAAATCAGATGTGAAACCTTTTAGGAAAAAAAAGAGGCCTATTAACTCCTTGTTGGCTCCTAAAATGCAATAAGAATTGATGTAACTCAAGGATGCTAGGATAATCCAGCCAATCAAACATTCAACTTGGGTATCAAATTTAGTACCAGTCAGAAAGAAAAATGGTGATATCAGAC
The DNA here is from genome assembly GCA_018584345.1 of Thuja plicata. Classification (NCBI taxonomy): domain Eukaryota; kingdom Viridiplantae; phylum Streptophyta; class Pinopsida; order Cupressales; family Cupressaceae; genus Thuja; species Thuja plicata. Next base: position 1,724,466 of record MU228426.1, on the reverse strand, counting down.
TGTGTGTGGATTTCAGGAATATAAATATTGCTTCATTGAAAGATAATTATTCATTACCTAATATGAAAGCAATGTTGCATAAGGTGATTGGTTGTGAGTTACTGTCTATGATGGATGGTTTCTTAGGTTATAACCAGGTCTTAGTTAAAGAGTCAGAGCAGTACCAAAAAGCATTTACTACTCCATGGGGAACTTATGTGTATATCCGAATGCCTTTTGGATTAATAAATGCAGGGGCTACTTTTCAAAGGGCTATGGATGTTTCTTTCAAAGAATTTATTGATTTATTCATGGTTATTTATCAGGGAGACTTGACTGCATATTCTAAAAGGACTATAGATCACTGTGATCACTTGGGTAAGATTTTTAATATGGCATTGGAATATGGTGTCTCACTAAATCCCAAGAAGTGTCATTTTGCAGTAGGAGAGGGAAAGTTGCTTGGACATATAGTGTCTAGGGAAGGGGTAATAATAGACCTTGAGAGAGTGGTAGAAATTCAAAAAGTGATTGCTCCAAAGAACTTAAAAGGTGTACAATCTTTCTTAGGAAAGATTAACTTTGTTAGGAGATTTATAGAAAATTTTGTAGAAATTGTTAAACCCATTGTAAAATTATTAAAGAAGGATGCTAAATTTGTTTGGAATGAAGAAGCCCAATAAGCATTTGAAAAAATAAAAAAGTTAGTGCAGCAGGCTCCAGTTTTAAAATCTCCAGACTATACTAAGCCTTTCTCTTTATTTTCATTTTCATCTTTTCATACAATTGCTGCTATTTTGCTTCAAAAGGAGGAACAAGGATTTGAATGTCCAATAGCTTTTTACAGTAAATCCTTGCAGGCTGCAGAGCTTAATTATGAAATAATGGAAAAGAAGGCTTATGCCTTGGTAAAGGCAGTGAAATCTTTCAAGCCATACTTGGTTTGTACTAAAATATAGGCTTATGTTCCTCATTCAGCAGTGAAAGATATCCTTACACAGTCAGAGGTCGCTGGTAAGAGGTGTAAATGGATCACCAGAATTCAAGAATTTAACCTTGAGATCCATATTACAAAATTGATAAGAGGACAAGGCTTGGAAAAGCTTATGACAAAAGAAAACTTGGATCTAGTATAGATAAATCAGATAGAAATACATGATCAAACTATTACCAGCATAGAAAGGCAACCATTTTATACTGATATTGTATTCTTTCTCAAAAATGCTAAGTGTCCTGATCATTTGTCATAAAATCAGAAAAGAAGTTTGAAATTACAAACTCAAAGATACACTTTGATCCAGGGTGACTTGTTTTGGAAAGACAAGAATGGTGTACTATTGTTATGCCTTGACAAGTACCAAGCTGAGAAAGTTTTGAGTGAAATGCATGAAGGAGAGTGTGGAGGTCATTTTTTTGCTAAAACTACTACCCACAAGATTTTAAGGGCTGGGTATTATTGGCCTACTTTATTCAAGGATACTTATGTACATGTCAGGAAATATGAACCTTGTCAAAGGTTTTCCAACAAATTGAAATTTTTAGGTGCTCTGCTGCTAAACCTAGTAAATACTGAAGCTCCTTTTACTATGTGGGGAGTTTATTTTATTGGTGAATTTTAGGAAAAATCTAGTGGGGGACACAGTTGGATATTAGTTGCTACTGATTACTTCACCAAGTGGATTGAAGCCATCCCTACAAAGAAAATAACAAGCAGGGTAGTTACTGAATTTCTCATGGAGAATATTATGACCATATTTGGTGTACCTACTAAGTTAGTGATGGACAATGCCATGAGTTTTAGATTAGAAGAAATGACAAGTTTTTGTGAAAAATATGGGATTACAATATCATATTCATCCCATACCATCCACAGGCTAATGGATAAGCTAAGTCTAGTAATAAGAGTATATTGAAAATATTAAAAAGGACTCTGCAAATGAATAAAAGAACCTGGCACACTAAGTTGAAACTAGCACTTTGGGCTGATAGAATAACACTTAAAAAGGCAACTGGTAAATCTCCTTTTGAGCTAGTATATGGCCTTCAAGCAAGATTGCATATCAATAATTTATTGCCAATATGCCAATTTATACAAGAGGAACATTTAGATGTTTATGATAATATGCAAAATAGAATGATGCAGTTGATTGAATTGGATGAAGCAAGGAGAAATAGTCAAAAGGAAAACATAAAGTTGCAGCAGAAGATAAAGTACCTTTTTGATAAAAGGGCTACTGAGAGAAAATTCCAATCTAGTAGTTCTCCAATGGAATGCAAGAGCGAAGGACGAAGGAAAACACAAGAAGTTTGAGTCTTTGTGGCCAGGGCCATTTATTGTCTCAGAAAATTTTGGAAAAGACTCTTACTTATTAAAGAATATGGAGGGAGAAGATTTTGAGTTTCCTGTGCATGGGTAATTCTTGAAGCCTTTTTTTAACTGAGAATCAAAGTAATGCACAAATAAGTATGTATTATATTTTGAATACTTTCCCTTTGTGTATGTAAATACTGTGAATAGTTTCCCTTCTGTTGTAGGTTAGTTGGTGTCCTCTCCATTTTTTGTAAGGTCTGCAACTAGAGATTCTGTGGTTCTTTTCCATAAACTATGTTTAGTCAATCCTCAGATAGAGCCACTGTTGGTTGTATTCTAGGTTTTGTTGGTTTGCCTTAAAATATTTGTTTGCCTTCATGCCAATTTGTTTCCTTAATCAGAAAGTGTCTCATTCTCGTGGTATCCCTGTGAAATTTCTGGGTTTTTGGGTCAAAATCCACATGAATAGTACAAAAACCCCAAACCCTAAGCTCTATTATAAGTCAAAATGCAAAAGGGCCCTAAAAATGTCAATCAGGTTTCTATTTTTGCGTTACCTTTTTGAAAAACTTAAGTCCTGTGCCTTTTTCAGTAGTCACCTAGTCTCTTGATCCTATGAGTATATTCCATTACGTTATGAGACTTGGCGATTGTTGTCGAGATGTCTCTTGAAAAAATAGAATATTCCTTATGTTTTATGAGACTTGGAGAAACCCTTCAGTCGTGAAGTCTCCCAATGCAGAAAAATGTCAGCAGTCAACATCTAAGCAAACAGTTAAGTCGTGGTGTCGCACAAAGAATCCAATGGTTAGTAAATTTTTATGAGAGTTGGTGATTGCTTTAGTCACAGGGTCTCCAAATTGAGATTCAGTTAAGTGACATGTTAAAGGCTTTTGTCACGTAGTCTCTGAGTAAAATGATGGTTAAGTAAAAGATGCTGAGACTTCGTGATAAACTGCAAGGTGTTTAGAATATATGGCAGTCGGGTGTAGTTGCTGGAGTAAGATGCTAAGTCAGTATTTAATCAGTGATTTAGAGACAAACAGTTAGAAGAGACACATGTCCACAATGAATAAAGTGAAGGTTAGTTGCGTGGTCTCCCAAAAGGAAAAGGTCATCTAGAGATTAGGAGACTAAAGGTATAAAGTTCTATGTTGTCGCATAGTCTTCAAATGATTTAAAGCTTTTAAGATGTACTCAATGACTTAGCGGAGCTATCAGATGCACAAGGAGAAAGGATCAAGGGTAGTCACTAAGTCTCTGATTAAAAGAGCATAAAAGTAAAAAGGGCTCACAACAATGAGATAACCTTTTGTCACGTAGTCTCTAAATTGAAATCAAAAGTTAAATTTTGTATCGTAGTCTCTGAAAGAAATGTCAACTAGCATTTTTAATCAGTGATTGGGTGACCAAGGTTAGTCATGGGGTCTTGCAAAGAGAAGTAAACATTTATAAAATCGGAGATAAAAGTTAAAGGTAAAGATAACTTTCAGTCGCTAGATCTCTAGAAGAATCGAGGGTTAAGAAGTTTGATCAGCGACAAGGAGATACTGCACAGTCGCGTGGTAGCTGAATATAAAAAATCATGAAAGGTGACAGTTGCTGATATGACAATGTGGTAGATTTAGTGTCCAATGAGAATCCAGAGGATTAATTACTATATGAAAAAGGGTAGATGAGATGTCTGACGGAGAACCAATCATATGAAGACATGTCACCCTGTTCAAATTTTATAAGGGTTTTTCTGAAGATGCGTATATGTGATTTTGATTTCCTGTCACACTCATGAACTACGGCTAGGAATTCAATTAATTTCACAACATGTTAAATTGAAAGAAAAATTGATTGTCTTTCCAATGATGAGTTATGTACTTAGAAGAGTTACCATAAAGAGTTGATTGAAAATTCATTTTCAACTTATCATACATTCAGAATTGCGGAGTGAGGAAGTACTAGGTCTTTTGTTTTTAGAAAGCAGAAATTGATTAGTTGCAGGGTACATATCTGGTTATCAAGTTTCCTAAATTGTTAGGTAGTGAACAGAGAAGAGCAGTAAGTTCTCAGCATAGATTTGTTTTAATATTGGTAAGAGAGAAGGTTGATACAGAACAAGATGAGTAAGGTTGTCAGTGTGGCTTCAACTAGTGGAAGGAGTGATGAAGTAGATGATGATGCAAAAGGGAAGAGGAATTACTCTGATGAGTTCTTAAAGTTGTTGCCGGGGTCTACATAGAACAAGAGGGCCAATGCAAATTTGTTGGCAGATAACTATTGTGAGATCAGAGATGCTCGCACTCTAGGGTCAACAGGTTTTTTTCTTTACAATTACTTCTATAATAATTATGATAAGGCTATCCCAATATCAAACCCTTGGACTAGTGGCCTTGCTAGGTTAATTGTTCCTGATATTTATGTAGACGTAGATTTGTTTCTAGGTCTTTCCAGCCACTATGTTGCCCTGTCTAGGACAATCAAGAAAAATGATGGTACTACCCTATTGATTTTGAATAGGAATTCATTTATGCAAGCCTTCGACTTATACAGTACCATGTCTACTAATATAAATCTTACTAGATAAGAGGAGAGGTATAGGTTACAACCAGGTGCTGCTAGGACCCAATTGCAAAAGCATATGCTTAAACATGTTAGGAATCATCTTACTCCTATACCTGGGACTACCCCCTACTGCTTCAAAGACTTGCATTTTTATATCAAATATATTGCCTATGCCTTTTGTAGAGTGTTAGGGATAGATGGAGGGGCAAAGAAGATAAATGTTGGAGTTCTAATGATGGTGTTAGACTTGCAAGATGTGCATTCTAGCACCAATTATGATTATATATAATATATTATGGATAAAATGCATGAGGGATTTATAGTTGTACAGAAGAAGATGAAGGACCCTAAGGAGAAGGAGCCTAGGTTCTTCCACTATTCCATCTTGATGCATTTGTTATTGCATTTTAACAATGGGATTATGGATGTGAATAACTTGAATCCTTAGAGGATTTTCTAGGACCGGCCTAATCCTATTTAGTTTTGGGTTAGGATATGGAATTATACATCCAAGGACTGTGATTTTTGTGGATTTGAAAATTGGATTGTATATCCATTAATGCAAAGCATGGGTATCAGCAAGACTAGACTCCTAGTAAAGGTGCTACAATTATTGAGACCTTATGAGTATGTGGACAAGTGGGAGGGTGATCATAACTGGGGAGACTTCTTCTTAGAAGAAATTTTACCATGATTAGGGTATATGGATGCACACATCTGCCTCATGTCCTACCCTATCATGTGCCATCCAGAGTTGTTGCCATGGATTTTATCTGGCAACTATTGTTGATAGACAATGAACATTTTGCACCACATAGGAAGGGGACCTTAACCCCAAGATAGTTTAAGATCTTTAACTTTACTATTGGAAAGGGTTCCATTGATTTAGTAAGTGCATGGTTGGAGAGCTGCAAGATGAGGGTAGTGTCATACAGATATATTGACCCTGAGGGATTCATGGTAGGAGTTAGAAAATTTTTGACTCCTAACATCCCCAATACAAATGTGCATGGTTTCTTTGTAGAAGAGGATGTCACAAGAAATATTCTTGATGAAGATGAGATAAGAACAAGAAGGGAGAGGATTCAGGAATTGTTGAATCTGGAAAAACAAATAAAGAGAAATGGATTATCTTTTGGAGGGTTTTACCTTGACTTACCATATTTTCACAAGATTAAGGCTATGATTGATAATTTTTATGTACTATGTGAACAATTGGATAATGTTTTGGATAAAAAAGGAGTAAAGGAGCCTGAATATTCAGACTCTGAATATGAGAGTAATAGTGATAGTGATTATGTCTGCCCACCTCATTTGGATCAGCCTCAACAGAATGTTGCAGAGGCAACACAGGAACAAGGATAATAGGGCCACAGGGCCACATCATTGACCTAACTAAGGTTTCTCAACCAGATGATGTATAAGATCCTGCTACTAAGAGGCAAAAAGTTGACCATGGTCAGACTTCTTCTATTAAGCAAGAGAAGAAAGGAGATAGAATAAGTGCCCTCATTCTTGGAAATAGATTATATGATCATAATCTAAGGAAGATAATCAAACAGGGGAAAAGGCAGCAACAGGATGAGGAAGAAAATGTAGAGTTGCCTCTTAAGGCATGTATTGATGAGAGGTTATTGCATTAGCAGCAATTTCTGAGTGATGACAATTTTGTCAAGACTGATGAATTCAAAGATTTTCTGAGGTGGCAGAAGAAAGAGAAGATAAGGGCACAATTAAAGGTATATGGAGAAGAAATAGTTACCAATGAGGCTCTATTATCTTTACAAGCCTATGATCCTGACAGTGAGGATGTCTCTCCAGATGAGGAGGGAAAAATGGTTTTGAACAATGACATTTTGCTTGCTGAGGGCTGGGACTTAGCCTTAGCATTCATTATTGATCAGATCAGGAAGCAGCCAGACCTAAAATTGGCAAGTGAGGTTCAAATGGGTGACATGATAAAGCGATTTGGATATAGTCCAAAATCACAAGCTTTTTCCATGTGGAGCCTATGTCCTAAAGACCAAAAGCCTCAATTAGTGAACATTCAAGAGAACATGGTGGGGAACCAAATGGTCTGGACTATGCAGAACACTGCAGATCTTGAAATTTCTTAGATCATGACTCATTGGGCTCACTTGAATGAAGACAAACCAAAGAAATCATCTCAGAAGTGTAGCATTTTGATTGAGGAAACTAGTGCCCTAGATAAAAGATAGAGAATTGTGCCATATAAAGATACACCAGCAAAACCTAGTTATTGCTAAGATGACAAAGCAGCTAAGGGAGAAACCTGAGGTGGTTTATGTACCTTCAGGACAACCTTTTTTAAAATAAAGGAGAAAGCATAATCAAAGGAAGCAGTTGAGAAGGAAGATGTGGGCAAAAAGAAGAATGAGATAGCCTTGAATGCATTTAAATGCATTCTGCAGCATAGGATTGACATACTCAAAGATAAAATAGATGTCATCTTAAATGCTTATAATAAACTGCCCACCTTACATACAGAAGTAACAGGGTACATTTCTATACTGAACCCCTATTTTGTTAATTGGTCTCCTAGGGTTCAATTATTTTGAAAAACTTGCTTCTCTGCAGCCCCTAAGATCAGATTTACCTGAGATTGTAACTGAGGTTGAGGATGAAATCAAGAAGGTTAACATAGCCTTATCATTCTTCAAAGGTAAATTGAATCAGGTAGAGGCTAAGTTGAGCCTATTTTTCCCAGATTTTAATAAGTTTGTTCCTCCTGTAAATGGAGAAGATGATCAAGTTAAGGCTTTAGAGGCCTAGAGAGGAAAATTTGATAGCAGAATGCCCAGCAATGAGGCTTTTATTTTAGGATCAGATCTAGATTTGGAGAGTTTTAATAAGACTTTAGATGAAGCCTTCAAAGCATAAACTGACATAAACAAGTTCTTAATGGATGTTAAAAGCATCACAGATGTCAGATGGGAAAGACAGAAGGTGTAGGTACAAAGTACATAGAGCTTTAATTGGCCAATAGAGGATGAAGTGATAGCATGGGACCTGATGACTAAGCCCAAGAAAAAGAAGCTTCTAGTGGAGGAGGAAATCCTGGATGAAGAATGAAGGGGAACACTTGGCGCCTGACCGTTGAGCATAGGGAGGTTATTTATTACAAAGGATAAGTGTAAGTTAGCCTATAATGGTGGTCACTTAACCTTGATATAAATATCAGAAGCTATCCTGAATACTATTAGACAAAGGTGCCAGATTCTAGAAAAGGACAAAGAGTATCAGAATCCCCTATTTTTGTCTTTCCACTGCTTCTACATTCTCTTTCTTTGTCTTTTTTGTACTTTTAGGGTTAGGTTCCTTAAGCCATTTGAAGCTTGTTGCATCCTAACATTAAGGATCCCAAGATGGTTAAGGACCTATAAATAGATCAAAAATTGTAATAGTTAGAAGGATGAAATATATTGAAAATCAGACTTTCTAGATTTGTTTCTGTATCTTCAAGCTTTTAAGCTTTTCATGTATTAAAGCAGCATCATATCAATAAAATACAGTGCAATTTTACTCTATTTTATTGTTGTCTCTTTACTTGTTGTGTATGCTCTTTTATGTTTAAATTTGTAAGGCATTTTTAAGCATTTTGGTTACAAGGTAGCTATCTAATTACTTGCAAGTTTCTTTCAAGGAAAGAACTAAGTTTTGTTAGTAGTTTCAAAGAGCATAACAATATTTAAAGATTTGATACAATATTCTAGAGGTAATAGGATAATTTGTAAAGAATTTTATCTGAATTGCATGTAGGTTGTAAGGTAGCTTACATAATTTTGTTTTTTATTTCTGTGAAACTTTGATTCATTGACTCTATAAGCCCAAAGGATAGGCACTGGTCTAGGATTTGGTTTGGTAATCTGTCATCATCCAAATATTCAAATACTATTCAAACCAATCATTTTCAGAGTATTTTGTGTTGAATCAATTGTATTCCTAGTAGTTACAGTTGAAGTTTGTTGATTTCTTAAAGAGTAAATCAAATAGGTTATTCCTCCTAAATTCATAAGAATTATAAAAGGAAAGAAAGATGAAATTCCCTGTTATGCTATTGTCTGCTATCACTAAGATATTTATTTGGATTATCAAGCTCTTTCTTAGAATTTTCATAGTTATCTTCATTGTTATATACATGTGCATCTAAAAACAGAGCATTCAACACATAAGTTAAATCCACTCTAAAGTTACTGTCAAGTCGATAATCAGTCATAAGTAAAACCTGCCTGAGTTAGTGGATCTCAAAAAAGAAGGAGGTGATAATAGGTATCCTCGGTGTTATAAAAATACCTCATCAATTAGTTTTTTTCTCTTGCTTGAGTTAGAATATCAAAAGGCATTGGGAGTCATAGATTTATCCAAGTATTCAAGCATCTTTAGAGACCCTACAAGAAAAAATCCTAATAGGGGGGTGAATAATTTATCAACTAGTTTAATTTTTTCTTTAATTAATTATAAAATAAAATTAAGCATTAACACATTTAGATAACACAAGATAGAACACAACAATTTTGGTTATGGGCAAACTAAATAGCTAAAAAACCCCGGTGGGAATTAGCACCCACAAAGAACTGCACTTGACTATAATTATCCCTGTTAGGAGATCTTGCAACCCTGTTAGGAGTTTTTATTTACAATGCAATAAGTAGAGTGACCTGGTTAAGGGTCTGCCCCTATTAGGAGTCTTTTACAAATAACCCTATTAGGGGTGAGGACTCATTGTCCAAATGCTCACTGATAAAATGATGAAGGTTGCAACCTTCAGTAAAATAGATATGCACTATATCTGATAAATGAACTCTTTGAGTAGACCTGCTATCTTGTTCAGTTCCAGTGTGTTGTATACTTCCACTTCTTCTTCACATAGATCTTTTCTTGATGAATGAAATGTCTCTACTATCCCACAACAATGGACATTTTGTTCTGTACTTTTTTTGTCTCTTTTCTTATCATTCACACTTAGAGTTCACCAAATGAACTACTATAAGTATCTTCCCAGAAGATATGATATTCATCGGCTTTAGGAGTCCTTTCAATACTTCTTTAGTTTTCCACATCAAGCACGCAACCTAATTAGAGTCACACAACCCAAATTGAATAGACGCAATGCTTCACAAAGTCGGCTCCACCAAATTAACTCCAACTTCACGATCTTTGTAGAACACGTTTGGAACCTTTAGATAATTATATTTAACTCATAACTAAACATGAATACAAACACACATATCACAAAGATAGGCACAACTCAAGAAATAATGTAATTACATCAGCTCTTCTCAGATAATCTTCAGTCACTGTAACTGTCATAATTGATTAACATAACTCAACTGGAACTTCATATCTAACTCAATGTGAATGCACATAGCATCTATAACATGTATACAACATTGAAGTAAACACACATAGCTCCAAAACATTTGTACTGATAATTGCATATAGAACACCACTGTGTATTATATGTTGTCATCAATGACAAACATACAATCAATTATTTGCACAGAAGAAAATCTCCAACAGTAGGTATAGACATATTGCAGATAACTATATGAGACAATGGAAACCTAAATCTTGAAATTGGTGAAACTCTGGAATGGCATGCACACATTGTCAGAAGGTTGGTCACTTAAGAAAGATTAAAGAGTCCGAGTAAATACTTATGGAAATGGAAATACAATTGAAGAAATCATGAGGATAAGAAATCAAATGTGGAGGAGACCATCAAATGATAATGCTAGGCAAAGAATAATAGTCAGTGACACCTCATCTAATGGATTAGGTGATTCCACCACCTCCACCTAAGCAATATAAGTAAGGTATGGAACTATGTTTTGAAAATTTATATCTTACATTAGTTCCTTGTATTCATTGTATGAATTCCAAATTAGCATGAATTAAGATACACTATGGTATTATATTTTGATACCTTTGAACTAGCTCAGTCGGTTAATCTGTACTGAGAAAGAATTCTAGTTGGTGAACATGTGAGAGACAACTGAGTTGCTGAGTCAACCAAGCATTGTTGTACTCACCGAGCTGGGGTATTGTTAGTATCAACTGAGTGATTTTATTATCAATCGAGTGGTTGGTAAGGAGCATTTATTGCACCAACAAAAATCATTTTGTGTAAATTTGAGGGAAGTGAACTCATTTGTTCACACAGCGATCAAAGAGCATAACAGAGAATATTAAGAGTGAATTCACAGTGAAGCATTCCAAAATATTTTATAGAGATTGAAATCATGGTTTGCATAGTTGAAGGTTATATCTAGTAAGAGTTTGGACTTACCGAGATTTCTGTGATTTCTGTTGGAAGCCCTAACTTGAAAAACAATGGAGTCTTCTTTGCAAACCATGAAAGGAAAGAATGAAAAGAGTAAGAAGGTAATTTTGATCAAGTATTTGACCTGCACTGAACCCAACTACAAATTTCATCTAGAGGTTGCTGCTCAACCTGATGAAATAGGCACATTCTCCACGATACTGTGTAGGTTCTATTGGCTCAATATGTAAGAGCATACATTCATTGCAAAATCAGTGAAATAGGTGAATTTGAGCTCATATCGACATATCAGGAGCTTAGCACTATTGGGAAGCTGAAGGATGATCATAAGCATCTGGAAGTGAAAGGGTTAACCAATGCTCTACACTTCCCAAAGCAATTCAAGACATAATGGATATGCATTTTATTGAGCGGAATACATGATGGGAAACTATGGCTAGATGAACCAAAGAAGATAATAAAATATGTTATAAATGTAGTAATAGGGTATCCAATAACTAAAAAAACAAAAGCCCTAAGGCACCTGCCCAAAGCCGAAATTGAGAAGCTAACAGGAGCTGAGTGGGATGGTAGAGATCTAAGGATCAACACCATCAGCAATCCTGAACTGAGATTTGGTGCATATGTTATTTGATACAAAATATTTTAATTGAGAAAACCTAACAATGTTGCATGTGGAGTAGTCGACATTGCATACAAAATTGTGAAGAAGGGTTTGTAACTCGACCTAGTCAAGTTATTACAGAGGAAACTAGAAGAAAACATGAGAACAAACAGATTGGAAAGATTGAATACATGTAAGTTTGGTTCTCTACTGATGTGTACATTTTTCTATCTACAAAATTTATTTCCCTCTATCGGAAATGTAACATGGGAGACCAATAGACCGATTACATTGAAAATTGGTATATTCATTGCAAGTCTAGAATCAAACTTTGAACACTATTATGAATCATTACTTTATGAAGTTCAAAGAAAGAATGGAGAAGAGGACAAGAATACCAATTTAGTTGGTAGATAAGTATAAAGAGGATGTATGTTTTATGGTAGACACTGACACAACACTTATCAAAGTAGTATAGCCTAGGACAACATGGCTACCTCCTATGAATTATGAAATTGACATAGATTTAGCTTCTGAGGCTATAGAGAAATTACTAAATGAACTTGTTGACAAATTTTCCATGAGATTTGGCACTTATGATGAAGCTAGAACAAGAATACAAATTAGACTTCAAGTAGAGAAAATTGGAAGAAAGAAGCCCAAAATTGTCAAGACATTGAAAAGGAAATTTGCTATCACTGATGAAGAACTTGAAAGATCAGTTCATGATACCGAGGAGAAGACTACAGTCGGTGATGAAGAACAAGATCAAGATTTTGATGTCATCGAATCAGATAAAATACAAGAAGAACCTAAGGCCAAGAAGGGAAAAGGCACAAAGGTTGAGAGTCCACCTAGGACACAAAAAATATTGGTGACAACACATTCGCCACCTTTGAAGAAAGGAGTTTCTAAAATTACTAAACCCTCACTCAAATATACTTATTAGATGAGGAAGTCTAAGGCTAACACTAAGACCCCAGCACCGAAACAAAGAAGGAAAAGGTGTGTGAGAAATAAATATGGTAAGGATGATTCTGATGATAACATTGATCAATTCAAGGTTGTGTAAAATAAGGTACCACAAACTATTGATGAAATGGCAGAAGCAATAAGGTCAACCAGAAGGTTAGGACATCTGAAGATACACACTTATGCAAACTTGACTATCGAGAATCAGGATAAATTGGAAGATGCTATTATAGGTATTATGATTACTTTTAGAAAATTTCCAGTAGAATTTGCTACATACATACCATAAGAACTATATGACAAAATATTAGCTACATGGACTTATGCATTGACAATAGAAAAATAGATGAGAGAGGCAGCACTCTCTGTACTTAAGGATGATTACATAGTTGAATAGATTGATGAGATAATGAAATAGTATGCAAAGCAATTTCCAAAGAAATCTAGAGCACTCATTATACTTCAAGGGAAATTGAAATAAGTTGATGAAGAGAGTACTATGATTTGGAAAAATCTACTAAGTCCAACAGAGAAAATAGAGGACATTGCATCTACATTCAATACTGAGGGACATCAACCAAGCACTGAGACAACTAATGTTGAAGATGAAACTGTTGACAATGTTTTGGACAGTATTCTTGAGCTTTTAACTAATCTTGGACATGAAAAAATCATAATTTATGATATAACTGAAGGATACCTTGATGACCAAGCAAAGAAAGATGAAGTGATAACCAGAGCTACCGAGACCGAGACCCTAGAAGAAAAAGATGAAACTGAGGTCACCCGATAAATGGTTTTAGGTAATCTTCCCATACTGGTCCAATCTATTGATATTTAAATTGAAGCATCAAAGGTTACACCTGAGAAGGTAACAGATACACATGAAGATAAGGGTGATAAAAAAGGTAAAGAGACCAAAGAAACCATTGATGCATAAAAAAAGGGTGAAGGTAATATAGAGACAATGGTAGGCACTTCTACTACTAACACCAGGTCAGTTACTGAGCCACCTACATAATTCATCACACCTATCGAGCCACAAAAGCTAGATACCTAGCACAAGGCTCAATTATCACTTAGACTATCTCCTACCTCAAGTGTACAAGAAAAGAAGAAGAAAAATAAGAAAGGGAGCAAGGATCCAATAACACTAGATGAAATCATATACATCCCTGAATGTGATCCGAGGACACTTGATCTAGAAACACTTAGAAAATATGGTGAACTATGCACCTGAAAAGTAGCTCAAGATAAGTTGAGGTTAGAACACAAGAATGCACAGGTTCTAGAAGAAGAAAAGGAGATCTTACTGCAATTTGTTCCTGAAGTTGAACATAAATGAATCTTCCCCAATCATTGATTGACTTGCATTGCTTGCCAAGGCAATAAATGGACCAGATATTGATGGCGAGTAGAAGATAGAAGAAAGAGAAAAAAAGAAGATTCAGTACAATATTACTGAAAAGATCAGTCTAGCAGTGGCAGTTGCTAAGGTAAAACTCTTAGAATATGTAACAACATTAGAAACTATTATTACTCATGCACTTACAATTCTGCAAAAGTTATGCACACTAGATCACTTCACTACCGAGCTTAGTGAAAAGTTGAAAAAATCAGATGATGATCTAAAAGATAGTGCAAATCATCTTACAAATGAGCAACATGCATTTCATATTTATTACTCCAAGCTTATACAAACATAGAAGTTGAGACTTGACTTTAAGAAGGAAGAGAACAAGATATGAGGAGAGGTAACCCAGCTTCAAGCTATTTTACTACCGCATTTAGCATTGATGAAGAAACATGTGACATGGGAAAAATATTTGGTTTCCACCCCAGAACTATCAGTTACAGAGACCATCTATGATATGCATACTCAACTGAATTTGGAAAAATTGACCCTCGAGCACTTAAAAGAGGAATGGGAGAGACTAATGGAAAATATCTAGAAGACCCATACCCACATTGTTGACAAGTTGTAAGTTATTTCTTTTTTTCAATAATTTCAAAAAAGGGGGAAAACATATGTATACTATGTATATGCATACTGAGAGCATGTACAAAGGGGGAATCACTAAGTTAATATGTATAAATTCACTATGTATACTACATCTACATATACAAGTTTTTGATACTAATCTCAAAGGGAGAGATTGTTACTCCATATGATTTTGAATTTTGTCATTAGTATTCAAATTTCTAGTCGGTAACAGAGTCAAAGATAGACTAGTCGGTAATTGTCACCGAGTGCAGATTTAACCAAGTGTAATGGTCACCAAGTGCAGAGTTAACTGAGTGTAGTGATCACCAAGCAATAGACTTACTAAGAAGCAATATACACCAAGCACCGAGGTACACTGAGAGATAGTATTTACCAAGTAAACTAGCGGTTACATAAAAAAATTTAGTGGCACATCAATCAATGTAACAATTTTTTTGCTGAGCTGGATAACGGTTTATAATGATCAAGGAGGACATTAATTATGAATGCAATCATTGATTATTTATATCTCCTATGTATAGATGATCAAGGTCAAATTTGTACACCGTTGATCTTAGGTTTTCTAAGATATTGTAAAACCCTAATTAGGTCAAGAGGTTTAATATATGTAAGGATAAGATGTCATTTTGTAACGTATGATGATTGAATTATTATCAAGTAGTTGTCTCTCTAAGGACATCAGAAGATCAAACAAGGGTTTTAGAACAAGGACTTCATTCAAGCATTCAGTTTTTAGAATAGAGACAAGGCTTCCGAGCAATACAAAAGGTATTATCAATCACAGTAAGGTGATAATTTTATTGTACTTAAAGGATCTGTTATCCACAATATAGATTGTATTTGTTCTGATCACAAATTTTGTTACTCTCTAAAAATTATAACAAACCCTAAATCTCCTAATAGAGTAGACTTAATTGTCTTTTCCTAACTCTCCTAACAGAATGCACACATACTTTGTGTTACAAATTCCTGACATGAGGTAGATCTAACCGATCTTATAGTTACTCCTAACAGGGTAAGGTCACTAGAAGTGATCAATATTTGTAATCTCTAACATGCTACTTTATTATAGCAGTAGTGAAGCTTTGTGGGTCTCATCCCCACCGCAGTTTTTACCTTCTAATAAGGGTTTTCTGTGATACCAAAATACATGTGTTATGTGTACTTGATTTTCATGAATTTTTATTGTTTTGATTACATGCATTTACATTTCAACAATAACATTACATGTATGGTGAAAGCAATCTACACAGTCGGTTATTACAATTTATGACTACAAAGAATTTTTTGAAAAGTTGTTAAGGATACATATTCACCCCTCCCCTCTCAGTACACACCTTTATATTATTCCAACACAATTATCACTAAGTAATTGTGTAATATTTCATACCATGCTCTGGGGGCTTGCTTCAATCCTTCATCTTGTTCATTGTATACCTTTTCTTCCGCTATTCCATTCATAAATATTGATTTTACATCCATTTGATATACTTTGAATCATTTGTAAGCTATATAAGCCAATTAAGTTCAAACTCATTCTAATCTAGCAACTGGGGAAAATGTCTCACCATAGTCAATGCCCTCTTCTTGTGCATAACCTTTGCATACTAGTCTAGCCTTGTTTCTTATAACTTCTTCATGTTCATTTAGCTTATTTCTAAATACCCACTTGGTTCCAATAACATTCTTGTCTTTCGGTCTAGGTACTAGTGTCCAGGTTTTGTTCTTCTCAATTTGCTCAATTTCTTCTTTCATGGCCTGTATCCAATCTTCATTATCCAAGATGAACTATAACTAATTGAATTTTTGAAGATGAAAAAGTTGATGATCACCAAGATGCAGAAAGTAAATGAAAGACATTAAATCACTTAATGTATTGTATTGTCATTGATGTCAAATTGATATGGTATGATTGCTCATACACATATTGTCACAACACTTAAATATCTGAAGAGACAAAGGTTTTGTTGTCAGTAATCATGTACACCGAGTGATAGTAAACCCTAAGCATAGAAGTTCACAGTGTTACCCAAGAAAGTGATACCTGAGCAAGAATTACCGAGCTAACTGCAGTTGTCACCAAACAGAACTGAAGTTGATGCCCGAGAAATTTGCAGTAGTCACCAAGCACAACTGAAGTGTTGACCGACAAGAAATGAAGTTAGGATACAACAAAACAACTTAGCTGGTAGGAGCTAAAGATAGAGTTAACTGATTGTTTACTTTGTTTTCATAGATCAATTAAAAGATACAGATAAGGAGATTTAAAGCATGTTGTATTCTAGAAAACAAGGAGAGATTTATGGATTAAAACTAAAGTAAGCATGGTGAGCTTTAGAGATCAAGAAGTGATCAACAAAGAAAACAAGAAGGACAAGAAATGATGAAATCATGTTTATATAAATAGACAAGTAATTCATAATAAATGGGGGAAGAAAGAAAGAGGAATGTTGAAGATAATTTTGGTGAAGATAGAAGTCTTCATACATATGTGATCATACAAGCTAAAGAATAAAGCTAGGATTTATACATACACCGAGCAACAGAGAAATAATAGCATTCACCAAGTAGAAAGAAGTGGAGCAAAGGAATTGAAGAGAACATTGATCAGAAAGGTATTATGAGCTTACAATAGATCTCAACATCTGCAGGATTAAGTAGTATTTATGAAAAGATCATATACTGATTCAGTTTAACCATTGATTCAGAAAATCTCTTAGCAAAGTAAGATTTAACCATCCTTTATATATTGAGATAAATCTAAAGGAGTATCAAAAGGTTTTCATGTTGATAGCATAGTGAATTCTAGGTCAAGTGATAAACTGTTATTGATAAATCCTCTAACAAGGTTGCACTTAACAATGTGTTTGTAACCTTTAACAGGGTTGGCTTTTCACCAAGCTCACTTCAGAAAAATGAAAATTTTGGGTTGCTGGTCCCAAGTGGTTTTTCTCTTAACAAGATTTCCACTTTAAAAAACCATGTGTCAAATGTGTATATGGTTCATTTCTTTAATGTTTTTCTTTACACATTACTAAAAGAGGATTGATCTGTAAACACTAAGTTATTTAATGTATTTCGGTAAAGGTTAAGAAAAGATAGACTATTATTCGGTAAAGATTAAGAAAAGGATTAATAGTATAAACATCGAGTAGTATATACATGTTAGATTCAAACAAACCATACATCTTGTAGGACTGAAGATTACTATAGGTTTTTTTATGTGGAATAAAGTTTTGGATTGAATTATTAGATTAGTTTTTTAGGCCACTGATTCACACCCCCCCCTCAGTTATTCTAACAATTGGTATTAGAGCTTGTGTGCTTAGAAAGGGAGTTTAAAGACTCAAGCTAAAGATCACAAGATGAGAAAAAGGGATGTGCCTAAGTTGAACAAGGAAAAATTTGCAATATGGAAAAGAAAGATAAGACTCCACCTATCAGGTGTTGAAAATGATGTCACTCAATACTTAGATACTAAATTTGTGTTACCTACTGGACCTCTGACAGTTGATCAATTGAGAGAAAAGTATGAACACAATTCTATAATGATAAAACTTGCTTCCTCACTCTCTGATGCTGAATTTGAAGATGTCAAATCATGCACCACTGCAAAGAAAATGTGGGAAAATTGAAGCTAGTACATGGAGGAGATAAGTATGTGCTAAGATCTAAGGCAGAAAGCCTAAGAGGAAAATTTGAGGACCTAAGAATGAAAAAGGGAGAAAACATCACTCAGTACAATAGAAGAATCAAATAGGTTGTAAATGCTATCCGAGGAGTAGGAGTTGTGCTTGAAGAAGAAATCATGGTAAGTAAAATTCTCATAACCTTATTGCTTGTTTATGCTATTAGAGTATCTACTATACAAGAAATGAGAGCAGTAGTAAACAACAATGTTACTCTAGATAGTTTAATTGGTAGAATTATTTCATTTGAGATGAATAACTTTGACAATAGTGTCTTACCAACAATTGAGTTTGCATTCAAATCTTCTTTGAAAATAGGTAAATCAAGTCATAAACACACTATTAGAAATGATAGTGAAAGTGATAGTGATGACCAAGAACTTGATGAGATCGAAACACTAATGGCTAGAAGATTGTAGAGAGGCAAAGGTAGATACAAAGGTAAATTACCATTGGTATGTTTTAATTATAAAGAGATTGGAAATTTTTTTGCTAGATGTCCTAACAAAAGAAAAGATGACAGGTTTAATGACAGATCATATGAAAAGAAGTTTGACAGAGGTGATGACTGAGATTACCAAAGCAATCGACAATCTGACAGAAGAGATAACCAAGACTACAAGGACAAAGGAAAGAAAGCTTGTTACCTAGATGAGAACAAAGTTGGAAATACTGATACCGAATCTGATGAAGATATTGAGGTGGTATTTGTTTCTATGAAGGATGATTCAGACGAAGAAGAAAGGTATGTTGAGAGTGCACTCATATCTAAGGTTAGTAAAAATGATGTTTGGATTATTGATAGTGGTTGTACTCAACACATGACTGGAGATAAGGAAAAGTTTGAAACTTTTGAATATTATAATGGTGGATCAATAAGAATGGGTAATGACTCACCTTGTTCGATTGAAGGTAAAGGAACTTGTTAGGAATAATAGTCCACAAGAAAACCAAGAAGGGGGGTGAATCAATTGTAATCTTGATTATTAAACTTTATACTTTATAAACCAAATATGCAAATGTAAATGATAACACAGTAATAGACAACACCATAACACAATATATGTTGTCAAGGAAACCTTGTTAAAGGTAAAACCCCAGTGGGAATTAACACCCACAAATAATGTACTGAGAGTATAGTATTCATGTTAAAAGATATTAGCCCTGTTAGGATCTTGTTACAATATTACAGTACACACTCCTTGTTAAGAGATAGACCTTGTTAGGAGTCAAATAAAATAGTAGGCTCACTGCCAAGGCACACTGCCCAAAGAAGGTTAAAGCCACCCTCAAGGATTCACAATCTGAATCAAGTGTATTAAGAAAATACACATTCCAGTGAACTGTCTGATAGCAACTATCTTTGCTTGGTTAGTTCCAATGATGTATCAAATTTGCTTTGCATCTAGCAGTCAACAAGATTCACAGCTTCCACACTTCTTTTTGTTTTCTTTTTCACACTTCTCAAGAATTTATCTTTCATATACACCCTCTTACAATAATTCATTAGGTCAGATAGTTAAGCTTTCCTAATACATAATTAACTAGGTTGGCCAATTAGGGCTTTCCATCATACAAATAATTACATAGCCCCTTTCTAAGATACACACGGTATCTATAACAAGTATACAACATTTACAATCCATTTCATATACTTCTAGATCTGTAATTCATGCTCACAGTTAATTTCACATGCTACATGTCTGAAGGCGGCCAGGAAATAGGTTTTCTCAAGAATACATGCCACAATTGACTTCATCAGTAACCAATCAACAATCTAACTCAACCCATTACTCTATCATATGTCAGCTATCCATCAGTAAGCTCATAAGTTCTGAAATAACTTCGCCAGAAAGATATACCTAAAACACAGAGACCTGCTCTGTCCAGAATCATAGTTACAGTCCAGAAAAATAGTCTTCACTATATCAACTGTAACATCCATAGTAGGTAATATATAAAATCAAGTGACCTTAGGGATAAGTTCAACACACATCCTTCTTCATAGATCCAACTTTGATCATTCTTAATCATCCGTACGGTGTCTGTACACTCCATCCGGTTAAGTAGCAAGTCTGTCTTCTTCATAGAAATATATGTTGACATCAGTGACAAAACATGAATATTAACAACATGATCAGTAACCAAAACTGATATCATCCAACAATCTCCCCCTTTGGCATTGATGGCAACATATGGGAAAATTCATATGTATCAATCCAAAAGTACTCACTCTCAATACAATCTTCTTAATATCCTCAACACAAATCTCCCTAAAATAATAGGGATTTTCACATAGATTTCTTCCCCCTTTGAAAGAAATGGAAAAGGGTACCATAATTAATCTGTAGTCTTCTATAAGATGTAGCTTTTCCAAATCTTCATGTCCAATCAGCTAGGTGCAAGATCACCCAAACATACTCCATAGTATTCTCCAATGATTACTCCCCCTAAGGACTAGTGATGCAGGAGCATCCTGGGTGTAAGGGCAATCTTGCATCACCCAAAAATATTTTTTTTTTTCTTTTCAATAAGGGCTACCCTATGCAGAGCTGCTATTTATGGAAACTTGCTATTTTTAGTAAGTTGGTCATACGATCTCAGAATGTTCTGATTTTGCATGTGGAGGTTCATCTCAGTCATATCAGCCTGCCAGTAAAGTTTCATGGCTAGATCGAGTCTAGTTTTGAAGATATTAAAAATTTTCAGTATTGAAAATTGGGTACAGAAACTTTGGGCTCAGTTTTGAAGGCTTTAGAGGCCCCGGATGAGGTCGAAACTTGGCTCGATGATGGTCGCATAATTAAGTTGTTGTAGAGCGCTTCGTGGCGTTTCTGAAATGGGGTTATAATAGTCAATCGGGTCAACTGGTGATGACTTATGGTCTCCGGAAGTTGGGCCACCTAAAATAGCAGAAAATAATTTTTCCTTCAAAATTTTTGGGTTTCAAAAGTTATTTTGAGCCGA
>MU228426.1:1647068-1681349 GCA_018584345.1 Thuja plicata | reverse complement strand
ATTTTTAGTAAGTTGGTCATACGATCTCAGAATGTTCTAATTTTGCATGTGGAGGTTCATCTCAGTCATATCAGCCTGCCAGTAAAGTTTCATGGCTAGATCGAGTCTGGTTTTGAAGATATTAAAAGTTTTTGGTATTGAAAACTGGGTACAGAAACTTTGGGCTCAGTTTTGAAGGCTTTAGAGGCCCCGGATGAGGTCGAAACTTGGGCTCGATGATGCTCGCATGATTGATTCATTGTAGAGAGCTTCATGGCATTTCCGAAATGGGGTTATAATAGTCAATCGGGTCAACTGGTGATGACTTATGGTCTCCGAAAGTTGGACCACCTGAAATAGCATAAAATAATTTTTCCTTCAAAATTTTCGGGTTTCAAAAGTTATTTTCAGCCGACTTTGATGTATTAAAATGAAAAATAAAATAATTCTAAATTTTGGTCGGCCCTAAGGGCTAAATTTCTAGAACGTTCTCGGGTGGTGGAAATTGCCTATATAATGAAGGCCCGTAGTGTTGTCTTAGGCAGTTCGGGACAGTTCTGGATGGATCTGAGTAATAATTCGAGGCTTTGTCCTACAGAATATTGTAAGGGAATGCCCATGTGGCTTTGCATATTGTAATTCTGAAAGTTTGTAATTCCACATTTGTGGAGATAATAAGAAGCCCATTTTCTGTTCTTGCAAATTGTTTCTCTGTTTCTGTTATGTGTTTGCGGCATTAAGGGGAGCGCCCTTCATCAACTAGATCCATACATCAATTCCAGAGAATGATATAGCTCTAAGATCCACTAGACTGATGCACATCTGCATCATTTTGATTTCACTAGGAGGGGCCATCACCCCAAGCATGCCTTTGAGATATTCAAAATCATCTTTTGGCAAAGGTTTGGTAAATATATATGCTATGTGTTCCTTTGTTCTAATATACTCTAGTTTAATCTCACTATCTGCTACCTTCTCCCTTAAGAAATGATACTTGATGGAAATATGTTTAGTCTATGAATGCATTACAATATTCTTTGACATATTCATTGTGCTAGTGTTATCACAATGGATAACCAATGGTTCTTTGAAAGTTATTATGATGTCCTTTAGCATTTATTTCATCCAAACAACTTGTGTATAGTTTATTGCAGCAACAAAATATTCTGACTTAGTAGTAGATTAAGAAATACAGTTCTTCTTCTTTGTCAACCAAGAAACTAGCCTCTTTCCAAAGAAAAATGCTCCACCTCTTGTGGTCTTCCTGTCATCCACATTACCTGCCCAATCAGCATCAGTAAAATCTAGCAATGTACAATCATCAGATTTTTCCTACTATAATCCATACTCTACTATTCCTTTCAAATATCTAAAAATTCTTTTCACAATAGCAAAATGTGTCTCTTTACGATCTGCCTGATATCTAGCCACAATTCCAACTACATTGGTAATATCTAGTCTAGTGTGTGTTAAATATTGTATACCTCCAATCATTGATCTGTACTTAGTCTGCCCAACACTTTGAGTCTCATCATTTTTAGTTAGTTTTTTCCCTATCACCATGGGTGTACCAACAGGTTTACAATCTTCCATTCAAATTTATTCAACATTTCCTTAAGATACTTGGTCTGAGATATAAATATGTCATTCTTACTCTGATTAATTTGCAAACCAAGAAAAAATTTCATCTCACCAGTCATTAACATTTCAAACTCATTCTCCATTTCTTTAGCAAACTTCTTACTCATTTTATCATTTCCTCCAAAAATGATATCATCAACAAAAACTTCTATAATTAAGATTCCATCTTCATCAGTTCTTAAATACAAATTATTATCTGCATTACCTTTTCTAAAACCAAGATGAAGTAGATGTTTATCCAGTCTTGCATACCATGTCCTCAGTGATTGTTTCAGTCCATATAGTGTCTTCTTTAGTCTACAAACTATGTTTTCATCATCTATCAAAGGAAAACCATCAGGTTTCTCAATCTACACTTCTTCTTCTAGATCACCATTCAAGAATTTTGATTTCACATCCATCTGATACACTTTTAAGTCTTTATGTGCAACATAAGCAAGGAATGGTCTCACATCTTCCAATCTAGCAACAGGTGCAAATATTTCTTCATAGTCTATGCCTTTGTTGTGAGTAGCCTTTACATACCAGTCTAGCCTTGTCTCTTACCACTGTGCCTTCCTCATCCATTTTGTTTCTAAAAACCCATTTATTCTCAATCACATTCTTATTCTTAAGTCTTGAAACCAATTTCCAAGTATTGTTCTTATTTATCTATTCTAGTTATTCTTCCATGGCTTTAGTCCAAGATTCATCTTTACGTGCTTCATTAGTAGTCTTTGGCTCAACTTGAGAAATTAAACAGATCTCATCTCTGACTTTAGATCTAGTCATCATGCCTTTTCTTGCATCACCAATAATTTGGTCTTCAGAGTGGTTTTTCTTTACATACCTTGGTGTCTTTAATGTCTCAGTAGCTTCAGCCTATTCTTCTTCTTCAATCTCATTCTCGATCATCAAGGGTCCTTTAGGTTCAGCAGCAACTTCTCTTGATTCTTTTATCTGACCAAAATCATACATTCTTTCCTGAATTTGAAATTTTTCATCTATCCTCACATTGGCGCTTTCAATTAGTTTTCTCAGTCTCAGATTAAAACATTTGTATGCTTTACTCTTAGTGGAATAACCAAGAAAGATTCCTTCATCACTTCTAGCATCAAACTTTCCTATCTCATCATCTCTTTTGATATAACATTTACTACCAAATATTCTATAATATTTCACAGTAGGTGCATGATCAAACCATAATTCATAAGGAGTTTTATTTGTACCTTCTATGATCTAAATTTTGTTTAATGTGTACATAGAAGTATCAACTTCTTCTCTCCAATGAACATGTTATACATTTCCTTCCAGCAACATAGTCCTTGCAGCATCTAATATGGTTTTGTTTCTCTACTCTGCTATCCCATTCTGTTGTGGAGTTCTAGGAGCTAAGGTCTGTCTATGTATTCCATTTTCTTCACAATATGTATTAAACAGTTCTGATGTAAACTCTCCTCCTCTGTCTGATCTCAAGTATTTCATCTTTAAACTAGACTCATTCTCATATTTTGCTTTGAATAACTTGAACTTTTCAAATGCTTCAAATTTCTCTCTCAAATATGTAATCCACATCATTCTAGAAAAGTCATCAAAAAAAAGTTTAAAATACCTTTCACCATAGTATGATCTTGTTCTTGTAGGACCACATAGATCTGTATGCACCAGATCCAACTTCCCTTTTGCTAAATAAGCTTTTCTCTTGAAAGTGCTTTGAGTCTGTCTCCCCATAACACATTCTCTACACATAGTGTTAGATGGCTTTACAATTCTAGGTAGATCTCTTGCTGCTTTTGTCATACTTTCCTTCACAATGTTATCAAAATTTACATGAAAAAATCTTTTGTGCCATAACCAGCTTTCATCAACCTTTGCAACAAAACAAGAAGCTTCAAATGCGTTCAACTCAAATACATTACCTCTGGATTTAGTACCAAATGCTATCAAGTCTCCTATTTTTTTCTTGATAGAACATTTTCCATTTATGAAGTTTAGTTGATAACCCTTGTCCACTAGTTGTCCAACACTCAACAAATTGTGCTTAAGTCCATCAACAAGTAATACATTGTCAGTGTTAGTCTTTCTATCCAAGGAAATAGATCCAATTCCAATAATAATTTTAGGATTATTTTCACCAAATCTAACAACACCACCATCATGTCTTTTCATACTCACAAACTTATTTTTATCTCCAGTCATATGATGTGAACAACCACTTTCTATGATCCATTCATATTTCTTTTCAACTCAGGATACTAATGATTTTTCTTCATGCATAGGTTCATCATCCTTGATAGCAATAAATCCAATTTCATCATAATCACCATTCTCATCATCAGATATACCTTCACTAGCATAATAACATTCCTTATCCTTTGAGAACTTAGACTTGAAAAACTTAGTTGGTTTGTGCTTTGGAATTCTTGTAGGACATCTAGATGCAAAATGACCTATCTTGTTACATGAAAAACATTTCAAAGGCAATTTACCCTCAAACTTACCCTTACCTCTCTTTTCTCTTCTAGAAATCAGTGTAACAATTTCATCTAGCTTTCTTTCTTCCTGTGTCTTTTCCCATTCATCAGCATAGGCTCAAAGTTCTTTTTTTAAATCATTACTGCTCATGCTTGCATTTCCAGGTAAGACTCTTTTGCTTTTGTGCATGGTTGCTTTGAATGCTGACTCAACCTTAGGTAGAGTGTCTCCCAATTCCACAGCTTCAAATGTAGTTAGCTTTCTAATCAACATCTCTCTGGTGAAGTTCGGTGTCAAATGTATGATCTCCTCTATGGCTTGAACCTTGGTATGAAGTCGGCCAGGAAATAGGTTTTGTCTAGAATACACGCCACAACTAACATCATCAGTAACCAATCAACAATAGAACTCAACCCATTACTCTATCATATGTCAACTATCCATTAGTAAGCTTGCAAGTTCTGAAATATCT
Source organism: Thuja plicata (assembly GCA_018584345.1). NCBI lineage: Eukaryota > Viridiplantae > Streptophyta > Pinopsida > Cupressales > Cupressaceae > Thuja > Thuja plicata. The sequence continues at coordinate 1,676,803 of MU228426.1, read as the reverse complement.
TTTCCAAAAAGATATACCTGAAACACAGAGACCCGCTCTGTCTAGAATCACAGTTACAGTCCAGAAAACCAATCTTCACTAAATCAACTGTAACATCCATAGAAGGTAATAAAAATTCAAGTGACCTTAGGTATAAGTTCAACACACATCCTTCTGCATGGATCCAACTTCAATCATTCTAAATCATCCAGACAATGTCTGTACACTCCATCCAGTTAAGTAGCCATTCTGTCTTCTTCATAGAAATATATGTTGACATCTGTGACAAAACATGAATATCAACAGCATGATCAGTAACCAAAACTGATATCATCCAATAGAACCATAATGTTGAACAATCTGATCAAATGTGAAAATCCATATTGGGTGAAAGGAATTAACTATAATCTATTGAGTGTTTCACAGTTGAATAACACACGTCACCGAGTTGCATTTGAGAACAAAAAGGCAAAGATCTTTAATGAATTAGGAAGGTTGATCAGAACTGGTGAACAGACAAAAGGTAACCTATTCTATCTTAATGATATTAATACCACTTGTTTAATGGATAGAAATGAAGACATGTGGTTGTGGCATAAAAGGTTATGTCATGTGAATTTTGACAACATGGTTAGGATAAGAAATTAAAAGAAAGTAAGAGGCTTACCAAGCATGTCAAAACCTGACCATGTCATGTGTAAGAATTGTCAAAAAGGTAAAATGACAAAGTCTAGTTTCAAGAGAAAAAACTACACATCTAATTTTATTCTACAATTAGTCCATACTAACCTATGTTGAACAATGAGAATAAAGAGCTACTAGGGTGATAGATACTTCATTCTCTTTGTTGATGATTATTCTAGAATAATGACTATTATGTTCTTAAAAGAGAAATCAGAGGCATTCAAGATGTTTAAATGGCATAAAGCTATAGTGGAAAAACAAAGTGGAAAGGAACTAAAATGTCTAAGGTTAGATAAAGGAGGAGGATTTATTTCTGATGCATTCACTAAATTTTGTAATGAGCATGGAATTCAAAGACAGGTTTTTGCACCAAGAATACCACAGAAAAATGGGATTAATAAGAGGAGAAATAGATCAATTGTTGATTGTGCTAGAACACTGATGATTGAGAAAGGCATCACACAAATATTCTAGAGAGAAGCTATCAGTACTGCTATCTACACATTAAACAGAGTTCAATTGAAAAAAGACACCAATAAGACACCTTATGAGATATGGTATGGATACACACCCAATGTAAGTTACTTCAGAATTTTTGGAATTCAATGTTATATTTTGAAAGATGATAGAAATGGAAAGCTTGAATCCAAAAGTGATGAAGAAATATTTCTAGGGTATTCTACCAAAAGCAAGGCTTATAAATGTCTTTACAAATACTCTAACAAAATCATTGAAAGTGCAAATGTAAAAGTGGATGAATTTGCTAAGAAAAATGATGAGGAAAGCATAAAGGAACCAAAAGACTAAAACAAGTTTGTCTACAATGAATAACCTAACACTCTGCCTAAGAAATAGTGTATCTCTCTCGAGTGACAGGATAATGCACCTAAGCATCAGGCTGCAAACACTAAAAATCAGGAAATTGCTCACAATGATGTACTGAGTGATGAAGATCAAAATGAAGGTCAAGATGATGATCAAAAAGATGAACAAAGAGCTGAACTAGTACTTTCCATGTATGTCAAAATACACCATCCACAAAACCAGATCATAGGAGACAAAAAGGCTGGAATGAGAATAATAAGTAAGTGACTGGACACTAGATGTTTGATTTGTGATTTTGAGCCTAAATCTACCAATATTGCACTTGGAAATAAAGAAAGGGTCAGTGTTATGAATGAAGAGATAGAGCAGATTGAGAAGAATAGAACATGGACTTTAGTACCTAGACCGGATGACAAGAATGTCATTGGTACCAAATGGATATTCAGAAACAATTTGAATGAGAATAGAGAATTCACAAGGAAGAAAGCAAGATTGGTATGCAAAGGGTATGCACAAGAAGAAGGTATTGACTATGGAGAAACCTTTGCACCCATTGCTACACCAGAAGGATTAATAATTCTACTTTATTATGTTTCTTACAAAGGATTCAAAGTATACCAAATGGATGTCAAATCTGCATTCCTAAATGGAATACTAGAATTAGAGGTATGCATTGAATAACTAAAAGGGTTTTTTGATCCTAACAAAAGAAACATGGTTTGTAGACTACACAAGTCCTTGTATGGACTAAAACAAGCACCGAGAGAATGGTTTGAAAGACTTCACTCTTATCTCATAAGTATTGGATTTGTAAGAACAAGTGAAAATAGTAATTTGTATTTAAAAGAAGATACTGATGATAACATTTTGATTGCTGAAATATTTGTTGATGATATCATATTTTGAGGTAATGATATGTTATGCAAATCATTTTTTGATGAAATGAGAAAAGAGTTTGAGATGTCAATGTTTGAATAGATCAAATTTTTTCTCGGTCAATAGATTCTTCAATGGTATGTAGGCATATACATCACACAATCAAAATACATCAAGGAAGTTTTGAAGATATTCAAAATGGAGGACTCCAAGCCAGTTGGAACACCTATGGCAACCAGAGGCAAGCTGACAAAGGAATATAAGTCAACCAAGGTAAATCAGACCCTATATAGATCTATGATTGGAAAACTAATGTATGTTGTACATACTAGACCAAATATAGTACATGTAGTTGGAATAGTTGCTAGAATCTCTGCTAATCCAAAGGAATCACACATGATTGTTGTTAAAATAATTCTAAGATATCTAAAGAATACTAAAGACTATGGTCTGTGGTATTAAAGAGAAGGCAAATTTGAGCTTCAAATCCATACAGATGACAAAAAGAGCACAATGGGAGGAGCATTCTTCATAGGTGACAGAGTGGTCACATGGATAAGTAAGAAGAAAGGATGAATCTCTTAATCCACTATAGAAGCAGAATATGTGGATGCTACTGCAAATTGCCCTAACATTGCATGGATCAAGAAATTATTGGAAGGTATGAATATGAAAGTTGTTGAACTAGTAATTATCTATTGTGATAATACAAGTGCAATAAACATCTCAAAGAACCCTGTCATGCATGCTAAGACAAAGCATATTTCTATCAAGTATTATTACTTAAGAGAACAAGTGCAAAAGAAAGAGGTGATACTAGAATATGTACAATCCAAGGAACAATTAGTAGACATATTCACAAAACCATTGCCTAAAGATACATTTGAGTACTTGAGGAAGAGACTGGGAGTCCAACCCTTTTCTTCTAGTCACTAAGCTGACTATGAAGTTGCATCAGCCTACACATTATTAGAAGATCATTCATGTTGATGAAAACAAAGAGATGGACTACAAACATCTATCAGTACACAACAAGGTACTTATCTGTACTGAACACCAGAGTTTTGTATTGTTGACGGAGAGGAAATTCAAGGAATATATTATAATAATAAAAAAGAGATATAATTTGACATTATTGTCAAAGGGAGAGATTTACTTAATGAATATGGAGAGAAGTATTCAATGAAATATATTTTTTCAAAGAGAAAAGAACTATCCATCAAGGAGAGGAACAGTCAAAGGGAGAGAAAACATCAGAGAAAGATTCAAAGAAACATCCATCTAAGGGAGAGAATTGGAAAAGTTAACACTGTATATCTATCCAAAAAGGGGAGAAGAAATTCTACAACAAACGGAGAGACAGAATTAGAAGTTACTACATCTATCCAATGAAGGGAATGAAGAATAAAGGAAGTACTATGTAAGAATCAAATCTAAGCTAGAAGATCTTACCGAGAGTCAGACATTTTTATTAGTTATAGGAAAATAAGTTTGGTAGAGATTGATGAACTATAATTGATATATTTCATATTGTATTTGTAGTATGTAGTATGTTTCTATTGATGCCAAAGGGAGAGATTGATGAACTATAACTGATTGAATGTTTGAAGATGACAAGGTTGATGATCACCAAGATGCAAAAAGTAAATGAAAGACATTAAATCAGTTAATGTGTTGTATTTTCATTAATGTCAACTTGATATGGTATGATTTCTCATACACATATTGTCACAACACTTAAATATCTAAAGAGAAAAAGGTTTTGTCATCGGTAATCATGTATACTAAGTGATAGTAAACCCTAAGGGACAGTGAGCCCTGAGCACATAATTTCACAGTGTTACCCGAAGAATAGTGTTACCTGAGTAAGTGATACCCAAGAAAGCATTACCAAGCTAACTACAGTTATCACCAAACATAACTAAAGTTGATTCTCGAGCTATCTGAAGTAGTCACTGAGAACAACTGAAGTGTGTTAGTAATAACTGAGAGGGGGGGTGAATCAGTGGCCTCAAAAATATTCCAAATAATGAACCCAAAAACTTAGTACCACAATATTAAGCCTCTAGTTATCTTCATTCCTATAAGATGAATGCCTTCAAATATACTTATCAAATTACTACAACTCGGAATGCTTTGTTAAACCTTATTTTGTATGTTTATCGAATAGCAGTTTTTCAATTTACCAAAAAATAGTAAATTACTTAGAGTATACCGATCAATCTAGATTAGCTATGTGTAATGAAAAACACTAAATTAATGACTCATAAACACATTGACACATAGATTTTTAACATGGAAACCCTATTAAGGGAAAAACCACTTGGGACCAGTAGCCCAAAATTTTCACTCTTCTGAAGTGAGCTTCATGAAGATCCAACCATGTTAAAGGTTAAAAACACATTGTTAGGTGTGACCTTGTTAAAGGATTTAAAATATTAGTTTGTCAATTGATATCAGGCATTTCTATGCTACCTTCCTTGCCCAAACTCTTCTGGTTTGTCAAATGGTATCTGGCATCTCATGCTATCTTCATGAACAAAATTTTTGATACTCCTTGGGATGTATCTCAATATAGAAAGGATTTTTAAATCCTTCTCAATTAAGAGACTTTCTGAATCAATGGTTAAACTAAAATAGTATGATTTTTTCACATATACAACTTATACTTGTAGATTTTTAGATTTATTGTAAGCTCATTAAACTAGTCTGATCAATATATCTTTTCAATACCTTTGCTCCACTTTTGTCATGCTCGGTGATGCTATGCTCTATTTCTCAGTGTCCACAACAATCTTTAGCTCTTTCCTCAGCTTGATTGATCAAGACTGCATGAAGTTGTTCTTCATCAGTTTCTCTCCAGCATCCTCTTTTTCATTCAATTCCCTTTTTTTGTAATAAATTAAGTTGTCTCTTTATAGACATGATATCATTGTTTCTAGGTTCTTATTTTCTTGATCTTGGTGTGATCCACAATCTTAGCCAATCTGATTTAAAGAAAAACTCTTATTTTATATCACAGATATCTTCTTTCCAACTAGATAAAATAGCTTTAAATCCTTTACTCATCTCTAGCTTTATCTTATCAATGAAAATAATGATAACTACCAGTTAAGTCTATATTTAGCTCTACCAGCTAGATATTTTTTTATTTATGAACTCTAGTTAAATTTTGGTGTTTTAAATCTTTGTAAGCTTTGGTTAACACTCCAGTTCTCCTCAGGCTTCTCCGTCAGGGTTGTCTATCCATCGGGGTTGTCTGTCCTTTGGGCTTGTCCATCCATTAGTTTACACTATGATTCTGGCCATCAGGTATGCTTGTGATTTTTCTCATCGATTTTCTTGCTCGGGCATCACTATGACTTGACTTCCAGTTATCTTTGTCCGCTGGGTTCCACTAGTCGTCGGTGTTTCAAGTTACTTAGTGAATGCTTTTATTTTATGCATTACTAAAACCATAATCCTTATCTCTCTAATTCTCTAAATTCTTTGACACTTTGATTATAACCAATTAGATTATATCAATTTGACATCAATGACAATACAATCCATTAACTAATTTAATGTCTTGCATTATCTTTCTACATTTCGGTGATCAACTTAATATCTTCAAACATTCAATCAGTTACATGTCATCAATCTCTCCCTTTGGCATTGATGACAACACACTACATTAGCATACTATACTATTACTAATACAATATGAAATATAACAGTTTCATCAATCTTTCCTATTGTAACTATTACAAATGTTTGGCTTTCGGTAAGTTCAAATAGCTTAGATTTGTTTCTTGCAGAGTGGTTTCTTCAATATTCAATCCCTTCACTGGATAGATGTAGCATATTTTGTCTATGTTCTGATATGTGTTTCTGCCTTGACTGATCCTCTTCTTGATAATCTCTTTTTCTTTTGACAGCAATCTCTCTCTTTGTATGAACTCTCTCCCTTAGATGGATATTTCATATGTAATCAATTTCTCTCCCTTTGAATATTGATTAACTCTTCCTTTTGATTCTCAGGAACTTCACTTCATGGATAATGATATAATATTTTATGATCAATGAGATAATCTCTCCTTTATGATAATGATTCTCCTCCCTTATGATAATGAGATCTCTCATTGACAACAATGCCAAACAAGTTTCTTCTATATCATCTTTCATCCCTTTATATAATATATTCCTTGAATTTCCCTATCCATCAGAAATACAATGTCTCTTGTGTTTGGTGCATACTTGTACCTTAATGTGTACAGATGTATCTATTGATGTTCATCTCAGTGTTTGCATGAACAAGAATGATCTTCTGATTATGTGTAGGTTGATGCATCCTCCTAGTCAATTTACTAACTGATAGACCAGGGTTGGACCCCTAGTCTTTGTCTCAGGTACTCAAATGTATCTTTTAGTAATGGCTTGGTGAGTATATCAGCTAATTGTTCCTTTGATTGAACATATTCGAATATCACCTCCTTTCTTGCACTTGTTCTCTCAGATAGTATTAGCATGCATGATTGGATTCTTAGAAATGTTAATTGCACTGGTATTATCACAATAGATAATTACTAGTTCAAGAATCTTTATATTCATACCCTCCAACAACTATTTGATCCATTCAATATTTGAGAAATTTGCAATAGCAGCCACATACTCTGCTTCTATAGTAGACTGAGAGATGCATCCTTGCTTCTTATTGATCCATGTGACAAGGTTTGTAACCCACAAAGAATTCTCCTCCTGTTGTGCTCTTTCGTTCATCAATGTTTCCAGCCCAATCAGCATCTGTATAGAGTTTTAGCTCAAATTTTCCTTCTCTTTTATACCATAAGCCATAGTCCTCGGTGTTCTTTAGATATCTCAGAATTCTCTTAACAGTAGTTAAATGTGATTCTTTTGGATTAGCAAAGAATTTTGCAACTATTCCAACCACATGTGCTATATCTAGTCTGGTGCAAACAACATACATTAGTTTTCCAATCATTGATCTATACAAGGTTTGATTTACCTCATTTGATTTGTCTTCTTTTTTCAAATTAAATCCGGTAGCCATAGGTGTTCCAACTAGTTTGGAATCTTTGATCTTGAATATCTTCAACACTTCCTTGATGTATTTGGACTGAGTGATATATGCCTACATCTTGTTGAAGAATCTGTAGACCAAGAAAGAATTTGATCTCTCCAAACATAGAAATTTCAAATTCTTTTCTCATTTCATTAGCAAAGGATTTTCATAACATTTCATTTCCCCCAAAAATGATATCATCAACAAAAATTTCAGCAATCAGAATATTACCATCGGTATCTTCTTTTAATTATAGATTGCTATTTTCACTTGTTCTTAAAAATTTAATGCTAATGAGATAGGAGTGAAGTCTTTCATACCATGCTCTAGGTGCTTGTTTCAATCCATACAAGGATTTATGTATTCTACATACCATGTTTCTCTTTTCTGGATCAATAAACCCTTCTGGTTGTTCAATGTATACCTCTTCTTCCAGTATTTCCTTTAGGAATGCAGATTTGACATCCATTTGGTATACCTTGAATCCTTTGAGTGCAGAATAATAAAGTAAGATTATAACTCCTTCTATTCTAGCAATGGGTGCAAAGGTTTCTCCATAATCAATACCTTCTTCTTGTACATATCCCTTGCATACTAACCTTTCTTTGTTTCTTGTGACTTCTCCATTCTCATTCAACTTGTTTCCGAAAATCCATTTGCTACTGATGAAATTTTTCTCATCTAGTCTCAGTACTAGTGTCCATCTACTATTCTTCTCAATCTGTTCTATTTCTTCATTAATAGCACTGGCCCATTCTTCATTCTCAAGTGCAGTGTTAACAAATTTAGGCTCAAAATCACAAAGTAAACATCTAGTGTTTAGTGACTTACTTCTTGTTCTCATTCCATCCTTCTTGTCTCCTATGATTTGATTCTGTGGATGATGTCTTCTGACATACTTGGAAAGTTTTGGTTCAGCTCTGTGTTCATCATTCTAATCATCTTCTTGACATTTGTTCTGATCTCCATCGCTGAGAACATCATCTTGAGGATTTTCCTGATTTTTGGTAATTGCAGCCTGATGCTCGAGTGTAATGTTATATTGCTCGGGAGTGATACACTGTTGCTCGGATAGAGTGTTAGGTTCTATATAAACAAACTTGTTGTAGTCTTCTAGTTCTCTTCTACTTTCCTTATCGTTCTTTTCTACAAATTCATCTATTTTCACATTTTCACTTTCAATGATCATGTTAGATGACTTGTTAAGACATTTATAAGCCTTGATTTTGGTTGAATACCCTAGAAAGATACCTTCTTCACTTTTGGAGTCAATTTTTCCATTTCTATCATCCTTCAAAATATAACATTGACTACCAAAGATTTTCAGGTAACTTACATTGGGTGTATGACCATACCAAAGTTCATAGGGTGTCTTCTTTGTGTCCTTCTTTAGTTGTACTCTATTTAATGTGTAGACAGCAGTACTAACAACTTCCCTCTAGAAATTTTGAGTGATTCTTTTCTCAATCATCAATGTTCTTACATAGCCAACAATTGATCTATTTCTCCTTTCAGCAATTCCATTTTGTTGTGGTGTTCTTGTGTGTGTATTTTGTGGTTCCTGTAAGCTGCAACACAACACTTCAATAAGTCATTACATTAGTGCAAAATAAAGAATAAGTCATCAAATCAAACAGTAAACCTGACTTATTGCTTCCTATCTAAGAGGAGTGTGAAGAATCCTATAATTTCCCTCAAATTATGCATTAATCAGTGAAATATACAACTTAGAATGAAAGATTTAAAATAAATTAGCCTATATGCTCAAGAAATGGTTCATTTTAACTCTTAAATGTGAAGATTATAACAATGCAATGAAGATTTAATCTAAAATGCATGAAAATCTCTATCAATACTAGGAGCATAAGTTTGCAAATTGAAAACTCAAATTAGGGGCCCATTGAGCTTAAAATTCATTCTATTTATAGAAGAATTTGGTGAATGAGAGGTTAGGATTGAAAGTGGAGGAGAGGTGGAGATTGAATCTTTGGTGATCCATGTGAGGTGATCCAAGTGATTTCACTCCCATTGGTTAGGGAATTGACTTTCCCTTTTTTTAAATGGAAATATAATTTGGGGATTTATTTAATTCTTTTTATTAATTACTTTAGCCATGTTTTAATTTGTTTTGATCATTTTTTATTTGTTTGATTTATTTTGATTTAATTGGCTAAGGCAATTAATTTGATTTAGTGATTAAATCACTTAGGAGATTAAATTTTGATTTAAAGAATTATGCTAATAAATTAAGAAATTGTCTTGATATAATTAGGGGTATGATAACACTTAGGGAAAATAGGGTCTATGGTCAAAGAAGACCAAATTAGGGTGGTTACATTTTCTCCTCTTTGAATAGATGTGTGAGCAGTGCATGGATTCAAAAAAAGTTTTGAAGTTGACTTCAAAAAATTTGAGAATTTCACACTTGATCGAATGAAAGGTCTGATGAGATCAATCTCTCACTTGATTGAACTAAACTAATAGAATTGACTTTGAACTTGATCGAACAAAGGTCAATAAGAAAAGATCTTAAAAATACCAATTCTGAACTTGGTTGTCGTCCAAGAATTGATAATACTGACTCTAAACTTGTTGGAATGAAGGTTAGTACAAAGATGCTAGGAGCTTAATAAGAATCTGAGAAAAGTAGACATAAGATATCCAGCTTGTGAGAACCAAAGCCTTCAATCCAACAGTCCTGAATTAGTCAAGGAACTGTCATGCCTTTAGTTTTTTGATAACGAAGTCATTTTAATGTTGTTTCAAGCAATAATTTGATTGATTTAAGTGTGATCATGCCCCTCGGGAATGAAATCAAAGGAAAAAGAATAAATCTCTTTGTAAAATGATGTATCACTTAATTGAATCGAGAAAGAATCAATTTAGAGGAAGTGGAGAAACTGAGGTGTGTTAAGAGAAAACACAGTTTTACCAAGTTAATCACGTTAAGATGTGATTTTTGAGTCTGATAAAATGTTGACTGACCAATATTTATGATGAATAATGTGCAATTTGATGATATAGAATAGGGAAAACTGATTGCGTAAATCCTGCGAATCATTTTCAGAACATATGGAGCAATTCTGCATTTTCAGTAACTGTCATAAAATTTTACTATGCTATGGAGAATGTCATCTATGCATTCAATTTCATTCTTGATTGATCAAAAAGAGAACAAAATGAGTTTCATGTGTCTAAGAGGAGTTCTGGAGATCCTAAATAGCTCAAAAAGTCAAATATATAGCTCAAAACTCACTTTTTATGCATTCATTTTCACTTTCATCCTTGGTAATTGAGAGAGCTTTGTAGGAAAGATGGTGGTTACCGTGCATAAGCATCATTTTGATCTCATTCATTGACATCAGCGTTGAGCTAACTACCCACCTCAGGTAAGTGCTCAAAAACCTATCTTGTGAAGTTTACAATTTCTATTTTTATGCATTTTTGTAGAAGTTATATCCATTTGCCTTTTGTGTTGTTTCACATATTCAGGCTCGCATCCTATGAATATCATGTCATTTCTTTTTTTGACCAGAAATCTTGTGTCGCATCATATGATTTTAGAATTGCACCCTGTTTAGGGTTTTTTTCGTCGCATGTTGTAGATTTAGATAGGATTTTTAAGAGTTTTGCACTCTATTGAAACAGGGTTGCATGCGGCATCCCATGTCGCATCCTACTAAAATAGGATCATTTCTCGGATGCAGAATTGCATCCAAGGAATTGGGGATCGCATCCCCTAAAAGGGTCACACCCCATGGAAATGGAATCATTTCTGGTTTTTGAGTCAATTTGCTTGCAAGTTTTGACTATTTTTCTCTCTTTGATGACCAAAACACTTAACTGAGTATGTTTCTGTGTAGTTGCCTTAGATAGAATACTGATTTTGAAATTTTCTGCAACTACTATATGTTTAACAAGTTCCTTTCGAGGTTGTCTCATTTTGAGGACCGTATCCTAGGCGTGTCCTTGCACTATCGAGATCATTGACCGATGAGGAGGTAGAGGTAGTTGCTCGTGTAGGATTATTATATTTGAGGGATTTACCTAATATTAGGGTAAATCAAGGGTTGTTGACTGCTCTGGCCAAGACATGGCATTTGGAGCACAACACCTTCCATCTCCTGACTAGTGAGATGACCATTACACTGGAGGATGTGTGGTGCATACTTAGAGTTCCTGTGGTTGGTCGAGAGGTTCAATTTGATTCTACCTTCATTTATCCACATCTTCTAAATTGTTTCTACTTTCCCAAAAATGAATTAAATAATATAATGTTTGCCTTGTTCATTTACTCCAAATCCCTCTCAAGTCCTCAGTCAACTTTTGAGTTTATGATTTTCCTTGAAGGAAAAGAGCACACTCCTCTAATTGATTTAACAAATGATGATAATTTGTATTTAATTTGAAACTTTAAACAATTTAAACCAATTTAATCCATCAAAAACCATGCAAAAACAAGTTAGCAATTTTCTTTTCCACCCTTTTTGAGCAAAAAGGTACAGACAACAATTTGCAAACAAGTATTAGGTTGTTTAAAGGATAGAGATAGAAAACATTCAAGGATTAGTGGTTAGATTTTTCAAATAGCAACCTTAAAAACTAGATGCGATCCTATTTTCCCTAAATGTGACTGCCTTTCCCTAATGCGATCCAGAATTCACCAGAAATTATTCTTTACCAGAAACAATGAAATAATCACCAGATGCGAGCCCTGATATCCAAGGTGCAAGCCTATTTCCTAAAAATGATCCAATTTCCCTCAAGTGAGCCTTTATGACAAAAGGCGACTCTATACCTGCAAACAAAGAACAAAAATTAGTCCAAAATGAATAGAAAGCTGAGGTAAAATATGAGATTCTTCCCCATGGTGGGCACCAGAAATGTGTGTGTATTTTGTGGTTCCTGTAAGCTGCAACACAACACTTCAATAAGTCATTACATTAGTGCGAAACAAAGAATAAGCCATCAAATCAAACACTAAAACTGACATATTGCTTCCTATCTAAGAGGAGTTTGAAGAATGCTATAATTGCCCTCAGATTATGCATTAATCATTGACATATACAACTTAGAATGAATGATTCAAAATAAATTAGCCTATATGCTCAAGAAATAGTTCATTTTAACTCTTTAATTTGAAGATTATAACAATGCAATGAAGATTTAATCTAAAATGCATGAAAATATCTATCAATACTAGCAACATAATTTTGCAAATTGAAAACTCAAATTAGGGGCCCATTGAGCTTAAAATTCATTCTATTTATAGAAGAATTTGGTGAATAAGATGTTAGGATTCAAAGTGGCAGAGAGGTGGAGATTGAATCTTTGGTGATCCATGTGAGGTGATCCAAGTGATTTCACTCCCATTGGTTAGGGAATTGACTTTCCCTTTTTGTAAATGGAAATGTAATTTGGGGATTTATTAAATTCCTTTTATTAATTACTTTAGCAATCTTTTGATTTGTTTTGATTGATTTGAATTGTTTTTTATTTTTTTGATTTATTTTGATTTAATTGGCTAAGGCTATTAATTTGATTTAGTGATTAAATCACTTAGGAGATTAAATTTTGATTTAAAGAATTATGCCAATAAATTGAGGAATTGTCTTAACATAATTAGGGGTATGATCACACTTAGGGAAAATAGGGTCTATGGTCAGAGCAGACCAAATTAGGGTGGTTACAGTTCTTGGTGCAGAAAATTTTCTTTTAATTCCATTCTCATTGCAATAGTTAGTGAATTCATCTGAAGTAAATTCCCCTCCTCTATCTGACCTTAAGCATTTAAATTTCTTTTCACTTTGTTTTTCTACCATATCCTTATATCATTTAAAGATCTTGAATGCTTCTGATTTATCTTTTAAGAAAATAACTGTCATCATTCTAGAATAATCATCAAAAAAGAGAATGAAATACCTATCTCTATAGTAACTCTTTGTCCTCATGGGTCCACATAGATCAGTATGGACTAATTCTAGAATTTCTTTATATGTATGGGTTTTACTCTTGAAACTAGACTTTGTCATCTTACCTTTTTGACAATTCTTGCACATGATATGCTTGGGCTTAGTCATGCTTGGTAAGCCTCTGACATTCCTTTTGTTTCTTATTTTTATCATGTTGTCAAAATTCACATGACACAATATTTTGTGCCACAACCATAAGTCTTCGATTCTAGCCATTGAACAAGTGGTGTTAGTGTCATCAAGATAGAAAAGATTACCTTTTGTCTGCTCACCGGTTCTGATCAACCTTCCTAATTCATTGAAGATATTTGCCTTCTTATTTTCAAATTTCACTCAGTGACCTGTATTATTCAGCTGTGAAATACTTAATAGATTATAATTCATTTCTTTTACCCAGTAAGCATTTTCACTTTTGATTAGGTTATTCAACATTATAGTTCCTTTACCTTCAACATGGCAAGGTGTATCATTTTCCATTCTTATTGAACCACCATTATAGTAATCAAAAGTCTCAAACTTTTGTTTATCACCGATCATATGGTGAGTGCAGCCACTATCTATGATCTAGACATCATTCTTACTAAATTTAGATATGAGTGCAGTTTCTACATACCTTTCTTCTTCTTTCTATGAATCATCCTTCATGGCTACAAATACCATCTCAATGTCTTCTTCTGATTCGGTGTTAGTGTCATCAGCTCTGTTCTTAGCTAGGTAACAATCTTTCTTCCCTTTGTCCTTGTATTCTTGGGTATCTCATTTGTCAGATTGTTGGGTTCTTCGGTAATCTCTGTTATCACCTCTATCAAACTTCATGATTTGTCATTACCTCTATCATATTTTCTCTTGTTTGGACATCTTGCAACAAAGTGTCCAACCTCTTTACAATTGAAACATACAAGTGGTAATTTACCTTTGTATCTACCTTTTCCTCTTTGCAGTCTTCTTTCCATTAGTGCTTCAATCTCATCAAGTCCTTGATCCTCATTATCACTTTCACTATCATTTATAATAGCATGTCTATGACTTGAATTACTTATCTTTAAAGAAGATTTGAATGTAGATTCTATATATGGTAAGACACTATTATCAAATTTATTCATCTCAAATGAAATCAGTCTACCAATCAGACTATCTAGATCAATTGTATTGTTTGCAACTGCTCTCATTTCTTGAATAGCAGAAACTTTAATAGCATATACAGGCAGTAAGGTTTTTAAGATTTTACTTACCACTGTCTCCTCTTCAAGTACACCTCCAACTCCTTAGATAGCATTGACTACCTCTTTGATTTTGTAGCTATACTGAGTGATATTTTCTCCTTGTTTCATCCTTAGGTCATCAAACCCCCCTCTTAGAATTTCTTCCTTGGCTCTTTGTACATTAGAATCTCCTCCATGTACCAGCTTCAACTTATCCCACATTTTCTTTGCAGAGGTGCAGGTTTTGACATCTTCAAACTCAACATCAGAGATTGATGAGGCAAGTTCTATCATCATGCAATTATGGTCATGCATTTACTCTTAATTTCTCAAGAGTGTAAGGTCCTATAGGCAACACATATTCAGTATCAAGGTATTGAGAAACATCATTTCCAATACCTGATAGGTGGAGTCTTATTCTACTTTGCCATGATGCAAAGTTGTCTTTATTAAAATTGGGCACATCTCATCTGTTCATCTTGTGATCATTAGCTTGAGCTGTTAAACTCCCTTTCTAATCACGCAAGCTCTGATACCAATTTTTAGTAATAACTGAGAGGGGGGTGAATTAGTGGCCTCAAAATAATTCCAATTACTCAACCCAAAATCTTATTACCACAATATTAAGCCTCTAGTTATCTTCAGTCCTATAAGATGAATGCCTTCAAATATACTTATCAAATTACTACTGCTCGAAATGCTTTGTTAAGCCTTATTATGTATGTTTACCAAATAGCAGTCTTTCAATTTATTGAAAAATAGTAAATTACTTAGAGTACACATATCAATCTAGATTAGCTATGTGTAATGAAAAACACTAAAGTAATGACTCATAAACACATTGACACATAGATTTTTAACATGGAAACCCTATTAAGGGAAAAACCACTTGGGACCGGTAACCCAAAATTTTCACTCTTTTGAAGTGAGCTCAGTGAAGATCCAACCCTGTTAAAGGTTATAAACACACTGTTAGGTGTGACCTTGTTAGAGGATTTAAAAGATTAGTTTGTCACTTGATATCTGACATTTCTATATACCTTCCTTGTCCAAAATCTTCTGGTTTGTCAAATGGTATCTGGCATCTCATGCTATCTTCATGATCAAAATTTTTGATACTCCTTGGGATGTATCTCAATATAGAAAGGATTTTTAAATCCTTCTCGATTAAGATAATTTCTGAATCAATGGTTAAACTGAAACAATATGATCTATTCACATATACAACTTATACTTGCAGATTTTTAGATCTATTGTAATCTCATTAAACTAATCTGATCAATATATCTTTTCAATACCTTTGCTCAACTTTTGTTCTTCTCGGTGATGATATGCTCTGTTGATCGGTGTCCACTAAAATCTTTAGCTCTTTCCTCAGCTTGATTAATCAGGAATGTATGAAGTTGTTATTCATCGGTTTCTCTCTAGCATCCTCTTTTTCATTCAATCCCCTTTTTTGTAATGAATTAAGTTGTCTCTTTAGACACATGATATCACCATTTATAGGTTCTTGATTTTCTTGATCTTGGCGTGATCTGTAATCTTATCCAATCTAATTTAAAGAAAAATTCTTGTTTTATCTCACAGATATCTTCTTGCCAACTGGAAAAAACAGCTTTAAATCCTTTACTCATCTATGGCTATATCTTTTTGATGAAAACAATGATAACTACCAGTTAAGTCTATATTTAGCTATGCCAGCTAGATATTTTGTCATTTTTGAACTCTAGTTAACTTTTAGTGTTTAAACTCTTTGTAAGCTTCGGTCAACACTCCAGTTCTCCTCGGGCTTCTCCTTTGGGGTTGTCTATCCATCGGGGTTGTCTATCCTTTAGGCTTGTCTGTTCGTCGGTTTACACTGTGATTCTAGCCATCGGGTATGCTTATGATTCTTCTCATCAGTAATGCTCGTCGGTTTTCTTGCTTAGGCATCACTATGACTTGACTTTTAGTTATCTCTGTCCACCGGGTTCCACTAGCCATCGGTGTTTGAAGTCACTTAGTGAATGCCTATCTTTTATGCATTACTGAAAGCATAACCCTTATCTCTCTGATTCCCTAAAGTCTTTTACACTTTGATTATAACTGATTAGATTATATCAAGTTAACATCAATGACAATACAATCCATTAAATGATTTGATGTCTTGCATTATCTTTCTACATTTTGTTAATCAACTTAATATCTTCAAACATTCAATCAGTTACATGTCATCAAAGTGTTGATCGACGAGAACTGAAGTTAGGATAGGACAAAACAACTTAGTTGGTAGAAGCTAAAGATAGAGTTAACTGATTGGTTACTTTTTTTTTATCGATCAGTTAAAAGCTAAAGATAAGAAGGAGATTACAAGTATGTTTTATTCTAGAAAACAATGAGAGATTTATGGCTTAAAACTAAAGAAAGCATGGAGAGCTTTATGGATCAAGAAGTGATCAACGAAGAAAACAAGAAGGAAAAGAAATGGTGAAATCATGTCTATATAAAGAGAAGTAATTCATAAGAAATGGGGGACGAAAGAGAGAGGAATGGTAAAGATAATTCTAGTGAAGATAGAAGTCTTCATATAGATCTGATCATACAAGCTGAAGAATAGAGCTAAGATTTTTGCAGACACCAAGCAATAGAGAAACAACATCATTCACGGAGCAGAAAGAAGTGGAGCAAAGGAATTGAAGAGAACATTGATCAGAAAGGTATTATGAGCTCACAATAGATCTGAGCATCTGCAAGATTAAGTTATATTTATGAACAAATTATATATTGATTTATTTTAACCATTGATTCAGAAAATCACTTAACAGAGTAGGATTTAACCATCCTTTATATATTGAGATACATCCCAAGGAGTATCAAAAGGTTTTCATGTTGACAGCATAGTGAATGTTGGGTCAAGTGATAAACTATTAGTGATAAATCCTCTAACAAGGTCGCACTTGACAGTGTGTTTGTAACCTTTAACATGGTTGGCTCTTCACCAAGCTCACTTTAGAAGAGTGAAAATTTTGGGTTACCAGTCCCAAGTGGTTTTTCCCTTAACAGGGTTTCCACATTAAAAATATATATGTCAAATGTGTATATGTTTCATTACTTTAATGTTTTACTTTACACATTACTAAAATAGGATTGATCGGTAAACACTAAGTTATTTACTATATTTCAGTAAAGGTTAAGAAAAGATAGACTATTATTTGGTAAAGCTTAAGGAAAGTATAAATAGTATAAACACCAAGCAGTATATACATGTTAGATTCACACAAGGCATACATCTTGTAGGACTGAATATAATTAGCAGTTTTATATTTGTGGAATAAAGTTTTGGATTGAATTATTGGATTAATTTTTGAGGTCACTGATTCANCTGATTCCCCCCCCCCCCCCCCCCCCTCTCAATTATTCTAACAATCCAAAGCATCTTTCACTGATTTGGGCTCAAATTCACATAATAAGCATGTTTGATTTTTCAATTTACTTCTTGTCTTGACCTTTAAATCTTTTCCCCAATGATTTGATCTATTTTATGATGTCTTCTTACATACTTTGGTAGTGTGGGCTTTGGTCTCCTCTTCTATTGTTTTTCTTCCTTAGATTCATCATGCAAATTCATTTCAGGTTCATTTTGTGCCTCTACTTCTTACTCATATTCCTTAGTAGTTGCCTCCTGATGCTTGGAAACCTCTTTCAGTGAATTGACATTTTCTTGTTGTTTCTCGGAAGCACCATTGTGTTGTTTGGTAGCTTCTTTTTCTAGTTCAGGTAAACTTTGAGCTCTCCTTCATTCATGTAAATGAAAGATCTATAGTCTTTAGGTTCTTTCTTGCATTCAACTTCATTCTTTTCTGCATATTATCAATTCTAACATTTGCACTTTCCACAATTTTTTTAGTGTTAGAATTCAAACACTTATACACTTTTCTCTTAGTGGAATAACCTAGGAATATGCCTTCATCACTTTTCACATCAAGTTTTACATTTCTATTGTCCTTCAGTATATAACATTTGCTTTCAAAAACTTTAAAGTATTTTACATTAGGTGCATAACCATACCATAACTCATAAGCCATAATATCAGTACCTTTCTTGACTTGTACTCTATTCAAGGTATAGACTATTGTACTTACAGATTCTCTCCAGTACTTTTGTGCAACATTCTTCTCTATCATCAATGTTCTAGCACAATCTATTATTGATCTATTCCTTCTTTCAGCTATGTCATTCTGTGGGGGAGTTCTTGGAGAAGACGTCTATATTTTATTTCCTCTATCATTATAGAATAAGTTGAATTCACTAGATATAAACTCTCCTCCTCTGTCAGATCTTAGACATCTCTCTTATCTGTCTCTTTTTTGACTTTTTCCAAATACCACTTAAACAACTGAAAAGCATCATATTTTTCTTTGACACATCATAGTCATCATTCTAGAGTAACAATCAAAAAATAGTATGAAACATTTATCACCACGATAGCTTTCCACACCAATAGGTCCACAAAGGTTAGTATGAACCAATTCCAAAAGATTATCTAAAGTATAGGTTTTTCTCTTGAAACTAGACTTTGTCATTTTGCCCAACTGACATTGCTTACACATAACATTACCAGGTTTCTTCAATCTTGGTAATCCTCTTACTCTTTTAATCTTACAAATGTTTACCAAATTTTGAAAGTTCACATGACATAGCCTCTTATGCCATAACCATACATCATCATATTGTGCAAAAAAACATGTCTCATCAGATAGATATAGATAGAACAAATTACCTCTTGTTTGTTCTCCACTTCCAATTAGTTCACCAGTAGCATCAAAGATTTTATCTTTTTTGTGATGGAATTCAATTCGGTATCCAGAAGTGTTCAACTGAGAAACACTCAATAAATTATATTTAAGACCTTCAACCCAATAAGCATTGTCACATGTGATCATATCAATCAGTTTTATTGATCCTTTTCCTTTCACAAGACATGTTTTGTCATTACCAAACTTAACACTACCACCTTTGCAATAACTTAAGGTTTCAAATTTACTTTTATCACCAGTCATGTGATCTGAGAAACCACTATCAATTATCCATCTATCACCTTTACTCATATATTAAATAATTGGATTTTTCTCATCCTCATCAAAATCATATTTCATAGCAACATAAACAACTTCTAATCATTATCATCAGATTTATCAGATTCACTATCAGTTTCTTCTTCAACAATATAGCAAGATTTATTACCTTTTTCCTTGTAGTCCTTATACCTTATGAAATCATTGTCATCCCTTTTGTCTTTGTAACTACTTTCTCTTCTATCATCCTTGTCATTCCTGTCAGGGCATCTTGCTACAATATGGCCAACTTTGTTACACGAAAAATAGATTATAGGAATTTTACCTTTGAATTTTCCTTTTCCTCTTAGTAGTCTTCTATCCATAAGTTCTTCAAGTTCATCAAGATCATCATCAGAAGTGTCACTGTCACTATTCATGTGTCTTTCTTTTCCTTTCTTAGATTTATGAAGAGTCAATTATGATTTAAATGTAGAACCAACATTGTGAGGGGTAAAATTATCAATTTTTGATAACTCAAAAGTAGTAGGTCTACCAACTAAACCTTCCAGAGTTAGGTTTTTACTAGGAGTACATCCCAGTTCTTGTATAGAAGATACTCTAATAGCATAAATAGGAATTAGGGTTCTCAATACATTTCTAATAATAGTATCATCAACAATAGTTCCATTAACTCCTCTAATAGCAATCATAACCTCCTTAACTCGGCTACAATACTGAACAATAGTTTCACCATCTAACATTCTCATTTCATCAAACTTACCTCTCAAGATTTCAGATTTGGCACTCAGTACATTTGTATCACCTCCATAGATATTTTCCAGTGTGTCCCACATTTCTTTTGTAGATTTACAGTCTTTTATGTCTTCAAATTTAGGATAACTTGGGGTTGATGCAATCTCCAACATTTCTTGGTTGTGTTCTTATTTTTATTTCATCTGTTGAGCTCTCATAACTATAGGCACTTTTATGTAATCATGTTCCACGTAATATTTTGTTGCTTCTCTGATTCCATCTAGATGTATCTTCATCAAACTTTTCCATGCAGGGAATTTCTCCTTAATCATCCTTGGTACCTCCTTTTTATACATTTTGATCTTTAGCTTCAAGTACCTTCAAACTTTTCTTTACAAGCACCACAATGCTCTGATACAAATTGTTTGAATGATTTAGAATAACTAAGAGGGGGTTGAGTCATTTATCCTAGGTCTAGATGTACCAAATGAGCTTACAAACACTTTAACCAACTCAAATCCACTCTGTAATCCACTCGGTCTCTATAGCATAAAAATAGTAACATAAACTTGCAGTTCGCTTTCCTAAAGTAATTAACTTGTTGAACATAAAACTCTTAACAATATAACACATCAAATAATATTCACACAAGTATGACACCAAGATTTAACATGGAAAATCAATATGGGAAAAACCACCAGTAACATGCTACCAATTTTTCACTCTTCTAAAGTGAGCTTTGTGAGGAGCCAACCCTGTTAATGGTTATAATACACACTGTTAAATGCGACCCTATTAAAGGATTTAATCACCCTCTTTAAAGTGAGCCTTGTTAGAGGACTTAGAGAATCCCATTAGAATGTCACCTTGATTAAAGGATTTACAATATGACTATTAGGTCAACCTTGTTTAAAAGGATTTTTCAGTCATACAATGGTTAGAAATAAATAGTAATGTGATCTGAAACATACAAATCACTTTGCAAATATAGATCCACTTTCGCTCAAATGCTAATTCACTGATTACCCTCCATTGTCATCTCTAACTCACATCTTCTTGGAAATCTGTCAAGAAATCACCAATGTGCAGTCTTGTATTGCTCTTCTCAACCTTCTATGTGTTCTGCTTAGATTTTCCAATCAGCTAAATTAACCTCTACTCACATAACTTTCAATTAGGTTAATCTTATACCTCTTTGATCTGGTAGCTAGATCTTTTGCCTCTTAATCATCATCATAGATCTTAGGGTTTGGTCAGATCTAACAAATCCTTCCAACATTTCATTTTCCATCTACCTTGTAGAATACATCCTGAAACTCCTTCTTGAATCCATACATAAAAATGGTTAAACATATATTAAATTCTCATTTAATTCTCCACAATAATCATCCTTATCTTAAATATACTTCAAATATCTCAAGAAATCAACTATGTCAGCTGGGATCTCAAATCTTCTGCAAACTATGAAAATAATGACACTCGATCATCACTGTGTTCTTTCGCTCAGTCATCACTCGGTAATTTAGTAAATATTGATGCTCGACAGACACTAAATTTTCTTAGCATGTACCGATGCTCAGTCGATACTCTCATCACTTGGCACACACCTAAGTTCCTTAATCTTCTTCTCTATTACTTGGTCAAGACTAAACTTGTAGTCATCCAAACTTCACTTGGTGTTAAAGATAAACAATATATTACCTTACCAACATGAAATCTCATCAAGTACCCATTGTAGTTTCACATAACTCAACCATTTCACCAGGTCTTCTTGTTATCTCCTCTTTTCAAATCTTCTTCATCAATAAATTGATATGGCACTTTACAAGATAGCAATTATCTTACCAGTTAAGGTTTGAAATCAATGGAAATATAACAATTATTTTCATTATAGCTTCCAACAATATCCCCACATAACATTGTTAAATTTGTCACCCAATTTTGTTACAAATTCACCTATTTGAACAATTACCAGTTTATCCTTTGACCATGTAACTTTACCTCTACCGTAGAAGAAATTTTGGATATAGAAAAATATACATACCTATAGGGTGCCATAATTAAGTCACTGATTCTTATCTTTCTTTATCCTCTCCTTGTTTTCCATAAACTGACTCCTGGTCATTTCACATAGATCATACACCGAATCATCTTTGACAATTTGATAAGCAACATGAATAGCACCACAAGACACATTGTTAACACGGCTTGACTGGTATACTCTACAACCTATCACCATGGATGTGAATTAGACTTCCTTTTCTTCAATATGATTAATTGTCATTTCTATGTCATCTTGTATGGATTTGGTTAGCGCAGTAACCAAATATGTTGCCACCATTATCAATGTAAATTCTTCTCCTTGTGCTCAAATCCTATAACTTTGTGAATCATTTTATTGGAAATTATGTGTGGTTTTTCCAACTATATAAACTGATCATGAACTCTACTTAACACATAGAGAATCTAATCACAATGGAATTCAGCAGGAATATCCACTGCATGTGTTAAACCCTTCACTTCTAGATGCTTGTACTTATCTTTCAACACATCGTCAGTACACATATCATCATACTCTTTCTTTATTGCTTAAGATCCTAGTTCTTTGATTTTGCAATGGATGTAGGACCAAAAATCTTTGATCAACATCGCTCTCACAGGAATAGTGTATAGGGAACCTTTTATATCAATCTTGGCCTCTTTGATTGAATGGATTTTGAACATGGTTCAAGGATTCTCAATGATGTTAACTAGAATAGGAGTATCAATTTTCTTTTCCATTTGAATCAACTGCAATAGCACACAAATCTAACAATAAACTAAACTGATAACTTGTAATACACCAGTTAGGGCTCATGGGAACTCAATAAAAATTAGCTCAAAGATCTCAACTCAAATGTAATTATTGCACAATATAGCTCAAGAGAGCTCAAATGAAAGTAAGGTGCAAAATGAAATCACTTTCCTATTTTTTTTGTTGAGAAATAGATGTTGCACACTTCAATGGTAATAGTTTCATGTCACTGGTTAAATCATATCCACCATTTGGTACTCATCCAACAGTTATAATCGATATCAAATAGGTATACACCGTGAAATCATAGTGCGGTCGACACAGAATCACTAACAACCTCGAAGTCTTCAACGAAAAAAATCACAAAAATTTACACCATAATGTGCATATAGATCTTACTACTCTTGAATCAAGGGGATCGGTAAATGATTTGTCTATAAGTGCTCCCCCTAATAAAATAATATGCTTAGTTTGAAGATGAATCCTTTGTACCATAGAATGGTGAATTCCCTTCAAATGACTTGACCTCTTCCTATTTCTCTTCTTTCTTCACCCAAATCTTCTTCATCTCATGTCTGACTTCATCAACATTTATAATCTCCATTCCTTTCCTATCCTTTGACCAGTTAAGAGATCATTTCATGAACCTACAATCCCTAGTAGGGTGACCAACCCTATGGCATTGGAAACAAGCCATACCAGTTGACCTCCAGGGTCCAATATTTCCTTTCTAAGTTCTCATTTTGCAATTTACTGCAAGGTGACCATAGTTACCACATACCAATCATGAAACATTGAATTGTCTCTCCCTTCTAATAGGGTTCATCATTTTGACAAAAGATCTAGGTGTATTCACTCTTGACTTGTAATCTCCAACTTTGTGTCCATAATTATTACATCTAAAAAACCATCCATCAAAACTACCACTGCCAGGTCTAGATCTGCACTCATAAGAAGTATGACCATACTTATGACAATTATAGAAATAACCATAAAAATAATAAGGTTTATTCACCATTTTTCTCCTACACACATTTGCAGTATGACCAGCCCTTCCACAGTTATAAAAAGAAGTTATGTTAGGTTTCTTACCTGAATTTATTGGATCTACCTTCTTAACTTTATGTGGCTCCTTAGGTTTAGATTTAGATTACCCACCAATACCAAAAGCTCCCTGACCTGTGTAACCAAGACCTTTTTTTTTCTTTTTGTCATCTTTGGCTCTTTAATTATTCATCAAGATTTTACAAGATTTCATTCTTTTGCTTCAGCTTTTCATTTGCTTATTTCTCATTTTGCAATTCCTTCTTCAATTTTGCATTCTCCTCTCTAAGCCTTTAATTTTCACTCATAATTTGTTGGTTCTCCTTAGTTTTTTCATGAAGGTTCTCATGCATGATAGCATTCTCTTGAGATATCCTGAATAATTGTTCCTCCCTTTCCTTCAATGCATCCTCAACAACTTTCTTGGCATCTTCTATAATCTTCCTTGCATCTCCACCTTTTATTTTTCCTTCAAGGTCTTCACACATCCTGATAGACTAACTTTCAAGCTCTCTTTTCAAATTTTCCACTTATTCTTTAAGTCCATTTTTATTATCATTCAGGTCTACAATTGCTTCCTTGGATTCTTCAGACACACTACCTTCAAACAGTTGATCAATGTAATCCTGGCTTTCACATAACTTCTCAGTAAGTTCTCTCCTTATGACAAGTGACTTCTTCAGCTTTTCTTGCATCTCATTAATCATCTTGTTTGCATTTTGTTAGGGATTTTTCTTGCATAATTCACAGTGCTTGATAAACTACTTGAACACTATACCCTTTAATACTATTTCAAGCCAAGAAAAGCCTAATTGCTAAGGATTGAACAAAATCCTTCTTCATTTTTGAGCTCCACATATACTCAGACATGTTTTACCTCTTTATGATTACTGATTACACAGTATATATCAATGTGGGCACTGATTTGCTATGTATCTTTGTTAAACCAACTTATGAAACACCTTGCAAATGACCAAGCATAACCAAATGCAAAACTTAACCATACAAATCATGATTGTAAATATAGCATAAATCAATGATACAAGGATTTTCATCCTTCTTCATTTTAAGGATGGATAACCAAGTTGATTCACTCTCCAAGGAATCACTAAAATGGACACTATCCTGCTAATATGAGTCCCTAATGAGTTCAGCTCATTTGTTCTAAGTAACAGAAGTATATTTATTTGAAATGATTTTGATATTGGATGAGGAACAAACTGTAAACTATATCCTAGGCCAGTGCCTATCCCTTGGGAAAAGAGTCAATGAAAACATGAATAAGCAGAGATAAACCAATAGAGATACTATAGAGTGCCTTACAAACTACATGCAGCTGAGATAGAGTGCCTTACAAACTATCCTCTCATATACATACATCTGCATCAAATCCTTATCACAATGTTTTTCTCTCTGAAATCATCTATAAAACTTAGTCCTCTCCTTGAAAGGAACTCATAAATAATGAGACAAACTACCTTGTAGCAGGTGTATTTTGAATGTCTTACAAGTGAAACACACTAGAACACAAACAAAATGCAAAGAGATAAGATAATATGAAAGAGGGAAAACTACACTGTGTTCTATTAATGGATTTTGTTTCAACACATCCAGACAATAAGCCTTCAGAATATACAAAGAAATAAAAGTATAACTTGCAATAAAATTTCCACAAGACCAACAGGGACCTTCTCTGGGCATCTGCAAGAAAAAAATAGAACAGAGCAGAGGAAAGGAACCCTTACAACTGAGAAAAGAAGAAGATATATAGAAGAGAAGAAACCCTAAAAACTATGTCTGGCAAACACCTGTCCTTCTCTCAAATCTGATTTTCACTCATTCCTTCTTTTCCAAAGATCTGATCCTTGTCAGTGACTTCAAAAATCTGATTTTACTTGCATTCCAAGTCTTCAAAATATCTGATATATTTCATTAATAACTGACTCCATCTATCTTTTCAAAATCTGATTTTATCCTGATTATAACTCTTTCATTCTACCACTGAGAAGCTTTCCAAATCTGATATTAATCTGAGAAAATCAAATTTCATTCTTCTTTAAAAAATCTCCAGGAAAGCAAAAATGAATCTGATTTTGCAAACAAAATATATGTATTTTATCTCTTCTTTTTGTGCAAATCTGATCTCCATAATCTGATCTTCATTCTGTCCAAATTTGTCATGCTTCTGCAAATAATCTGATTTCCTCTGTGTTGAAAATTCTTCCCGGAATGCATTTTCAAATCTTTAAAAAATAAAAAATCTGCACTAGACTATAGAAAAGACTATATAGATTTAATATTTTATGCAAATCTGATTTTATATTTCTTTTAATATTCCATGCACAAACTATAACATTTTAAATCATTTTAATTTTGAATTCTATGCATTTTCTCCCTTTATAATTTTATTTTATGCCTTTTTCTCCAAGAATCCACCAGATTTTGACACTTGTCACGTGCTGATTTGTTGCTCTAAACTGGCCTTTTAACTCACCTTTTAACCACAATCATCTTTTCCTTCATTGTCTCTAAGTCTCTAAATAATTCCTTTAACTTTGATTTGATTTGGAGACTTGGAGACAAGCCTTTAATCTCTAAGTCTCTAAATAATTTCTTTAACCTTGAGTCTATCTGGAGACTTGGAGACTAACTTAGTCTCTAAGTCTCTTGATCCTTTTTCTTAACCTTCAATCTATTTGGAGACTTGGAGACTAAATTTAAACTTAACTCAACCATTAACCATGCCTCAACTATGGTTACTTTGCACAATGTAGTCTCTAAGTCTCTAGATGATTTTCTCAACCATGATTTGATTTGGAGACTTGGAGACTATCTTTAGTCTCTAAGTCTTTGAATGAGCTTAACTTGACTACACCTTGACCATGCCTTAACTATGATTACTTTGCACAACGTAGTCTCTAAGTCTCTGAATGAATTCACCAACTATGGTTAGATTTAGAGACTTGGAGACTAGCCTTTAGTCTCTAAGTCTCTGAATAATTTTCTTAGCTTTGGAGACTTGGAGACTTGGAGACATGGAGACTAACTTTATGCATTTTTACTTCAAAATAATGGGGCCCACAAGAATTTTGAAATTTCAACCAAGAGACCCACCAAATGGCTTCTTGATTCTTTCTTCAAATCATATACTAAGTGCTGGAGTATATAAACACTAAAAACCTTCACAGCCCCATGCATGTGGGATATATCTCTGTGCATTTTTTGAAACTTTGTTATTTTTTCCAATACTTAGAGAGCCATAAATTTTGTGTTTCAACTTGGATTTTTCTAAAATTTTAACTGTAGATTTCTAGCATGGTGGTTTCAATCATATCCAAAATTCAGCCTGACCCAGTTCATAGTTTTTGAGATATAACAAAACATGTGGCTGGCTATGCTCTTGCATTTACAGATTTTTGAAAGTTTCCTCAAAGTGCTGCTCATTAATGGCTAACTTTTCTTGCTGGTTAATACCTTTAAGCTTCTCCATAGGGCTGGGCTCCCCTTTCCATGGTTTCATTTTTCTCTTTTATAACTTAAAACTTTTAAAAACCTCTGCTTTGCACTGTCAAACTGCACAAACTGTCTTCAAATTTTGATTCACAAACTAATCAAAAAGAGCCCCCAGAATTTGAACCTCTAGAACTTGATTCACTTTTACACATGGAACATGAATCTTCAACTGGCTTGCACTGAAAGTGAACTTGTCTATCAGCATCAATTTGCTAAGTTAGCATCTTACAATTTTTTTGATTTTAAACTCAGCAAATATGCATAAATTGGATTTGGAATAAAGTTGGGAAAGTGAACAACTAGATTGGTATGAGTCTAAAACTCTTCAAATGGGTACACTTTCATATTTTAAACATGGTGGAACATTCAATTATGCAGGGCATTCAACTGCGTACAACTTGCAGAAGCTCAAAGTAGGCTATTTAGATATCTGGACATGACAAAGAAACAAGATAGTTCTACAAGACCAACTTTGGGGAGACTGAAAACTTATCAAATGGATTAAAAATGACTTAGGATTTAAAATATAAGCTCTTTGATATACATGTTAAACATTCCCAAAGTGGAAAACTATGAAAATCTACAGGGTGCAAGTCATTCAGATGCAAAGTAGGCTAGTTACAACAATTTGACACTATAATCAGCATATGCAAAAAAGGACAAGTGCTCAAAATAAGACATCACTAAATGACTCAAAACTTGAATCTGATGATCTGGGATGTCTTCTTATGTGTAA
Source organism: Thuja plicata (assembly GCA_018584345.1). Lineage (NCBI taxonomy): Eukaryota > Viridiplantae > Streptophyta > Pinopsida > Cupressales > Cupressaceae > Thuja > Thuja plicata. Next base: position 1,648,327 of record MU228426.1, on the reverse strand, counting down.
ACAAGAGTGATGAACACCTCATATGCATGAAATATTTCAGAATTGCATTTGGGCAAAAAGGCTCAAAAGTTCTCATAAGGGACCAAAATGCAAAAATTTTAACAAGGTACTCAAAAACCTTGTATTTTTGAGTACCAACAGTGGCTCTGACTGTGGACGCGTGCCCCATGTGGGCATGCAGAGAACTTGCAGAATCTCATGGTAGAAGCAGACCACCCCAAAACATAAAAATCAGATTTTATCTCTTTTCACTTTCCTCTTTTAAAACTCTTCTCTTTCCACTTACTTCTCCAAAAATAGGGAACCTCTATATTGAAAAGAAACACACCACACGACCAAAAGGAAAGAAACTATACAACATGTACATCATTTACAAAAAACCTCAAACATCTCCACAATTGAAATCAACACTTGCCTCTGTCATAAACCTGATTTTCATTTGCATTTTCTTGATGTAAGCTGAAAGTATCATTGATATCAGTTTCATCAATTTCATGTAAACCTACAATCTCCTTGTTTGGTAAAACAAAATAACTCTCTTCATTTTCATAGTGCATATAAAAACCAGAGACACTTTCTTCATCTTGTTCACTATGAAAATATACATCAGCATGCTTATGAACACTAATATCAAACTGAAGTTCATCCTCATAAACTAATTTATTCATGCTATCAATCAGAAATATAAAGTGCTCAAACTCTACTTCACCAAATGAGTCATTTATGTCATGAATTTGTAACTCACCTTGTGTATCCAACCGGCAGTCAAATGAGTAATCAGACTTGTATTCACACATGTCATCAACATCAGCCTCAGAAATTAGTCCACAATTTTTTAGTGTATCTTCACAATCACACACTGAATTAGCAACAACATGAAAGTAATCATCATAAAACTTGTTATCACATGCCGGCTGATTTTCAACAATTACTTGATCATATCTTTAATTAGCAAACACAAAAATTTCATCATAATCACGGTCACAACTAGAAGAGAAGAAATCTGATTTCTTTCTGCAGTATAACACTGTATCATCATCAAAATCACAACTAACCAAATCTGAAACTTCATCATGCTTTTCAAAAAGCGGATTGATAATCCCATGCAAAGCTCTTTTGTACACATTTTGAAAAATGATGGGCTGATCCATATCAACATCCTCATCATACAGCGGGTTAATAAACACCTTGAAACTACTTTCAACATCATGTGTACTTTCAGCATATGAGGAAGAAAAATCACTTACAACTTCATGGCA
>MU228426.1:1634634-1646142 GCA_018584345.1 Thuja plicata | reverse complement strand
TTACTCTTTCACTGAATTGCAACATGAAGGCTGAATGCAACTCACTCCAAGAGGATATCAAACATGCTGGTAAAAAAGAAAACCACTCACGAGCATCATCTCTTAAAGTCTGAACAAACAATTTCATGTGAACATCTTCATGTGCAATCTCAAAATCATCCATCAAATCAACAAACAATTGAATATGTTGACTTGCTGAATCATGTCGTTTCCCACAAAATATTGGCAATTTATCTCTAATTGTATTTGGAATAACATTGGGAAAACCATGTATGCCATTAAAACAAAATGGCATGTACCTTCTAGTAGAGATAGATCTATTGATACTACTGATGGGCTGCCCACTAGGTGAACTGAAATCCTCCATTCTTCACAGACTCAAGAATTTATTCACCAAAATGAAAATCAAATTTCTATCTTGCAGCAAATCTATAATCTCTCCACTAACTTTTACAACAACATACTTCAATACTTCACATCAAACATGTTGAAACCTTTTCTTACTGAAGTATGCAACCAAACTCAAAAGTTCTCCTACTTTGTGCTGAAATCACTTAATGGAGAAAAACCATTTGTATAACTTTCTTTCATGAAAAGATGAAGATTACCTGGACCAGAATTGCAGTGGCTGATCCTTTTTCTTTTGACTGAAAATAAAGCAGATCTAAAGCATCTTTCACAGCTCCATCAGGTTCCTTTCTCACAGAGTCGCCACCTCCTTGCAGAGGAAAATATTTTACTTATTCTTGGATTTCTTTCCAGCCACCACAAAACTTCATCGGGATCTTCAAAGACTGTCTATTAGAATTGCAACTTTCTCATATTTTCTTTCTAAGCATGCACTGATCAAACAGAAAACTCAGAGTTGCCGCTCACACTCAGTGAGAATTTTATAACAATATTTTGAATCTAACTCTATACAAACAACTAGACTCTGGGATAATTTAGCAAAGCAAGGAAACAACCATCTTAAAATTTTTGTCCTTTATTCCAATCCCCAGTAGAGTCACCAATTTGTTAGGGATTTTTCTTGCATAAAACACAGTGCTTGATAAACTATTTGAACACTATACCCTTTAATACTATTTCAAGCCAAGAAGAGCCTAATTGCTAAGGATTGAACAAAATCCTTCTTCATTTTTGAGCTCCACATATACTCAGACAGGTTTTACTTCTTTATGATTACTGATTACATAGTATATATTAATTTGGACACTGATTTGCTATGTATCTTTGTTAAACCAACTTATGAAACACCTTGCAAATGACCAAGCATAACCAAATGCAAAACTTAACCATACAAACCGTGATTGTAAATATAGCATAAATCAGTGATACAAGGATTTTTATCCCTCTTCCTTTTAAGGAGGGATAACCTAGTTGATTCACTCTCCAAGAAATCACTAAAATGGACACTATCCTGCTGATATGAGTCCCTAATGAGTTCAGCTCATTTGTTCTAAGTAACAGAAGTATATTTATTTGAAATGACTTTGATATTGGATGAGGAACAAACTACAAACTATATCCTAGGCCAGTGCCTATCCCTTGGGCAAACAGTCAATGAAAACATGAATAAGCAGAGATAAACCAAATAGAGATATTGTAGAGTGCCTTACAAACTACATGCAGCTAAGATAGAGTGCCTTACAAACTATCCTCTCATATACATACATCTACATCAAATCCTTATCACAACACTTTTCTCTCTAAAATCATCTATGAAACTTAGTCCTCTCCTTGAAAGGAACTCATAAATAATGAGACAAACTACCTTGTAGCAGGTGTATTTCAAATGCCTTACAAGTGAAACACACTAGAGCACAAACAAAATGCAAAGAGACAAGATAATATGAAAGAGGGAAAACTACATTGTATTCTATTAATGGATTTTGTTTCAACACATCTAGACAACAAGCCTTCAAAATATACAAAGAAATAAAAGTATAACTTGCAATAAAATTTCCACAAGACCAACAGGGACCTTCTCTAGGCGTCTGTAGGAAAAAACCAGAGCAGAGCAGAGGAAAGGAACCCTTACAACTGAGAAAATAAGAAGATATATAGAAGAGAAGAAACCCTAAAAACTATGTCTGGCAAACACCTGTCCTCTCAAATCTGATTTTCACTCATTCCTTCTTTTCCAAAGATATGATCCTTCTTGGTGACTTCAAAAATTTGATTTTACTTGCATTCCAAGTCTTCAAAATATCTTATATATTTCATTAATAACTGACTCCATCTATCTTTTCAAAATCTAATTTTATCCTCATTATAACTCTTTCATTCTGCCACTGAGAAGCTTTCCAAATCTGATATTAATCTAAGAAAATCTGATTTCATTCTTCTTTAAAAAATCTCTAGGAAAGCAAAAATGAATCTGATTTTGCAAACAAAATATATGTATTTTATCTCTTCTTTCTGTGCAAATCTGATCTCCATAATCTAATCTTCATTCTGTCTAAATTTTTCATGCTTCTGCAAAAAATCTAATTTCCTCTATGTTGAAAATTATTCCCGGAATGTATTTTCAATTCTTTGAAAAATAAAAAATATGCACTAGACTATAGAAAAGACTATATAGATTTAATATTTTATGCAAATCTGATTTTATATTCCTTTTAATATTCCATGCACAAACTATAACATTTTAAATCATTTTAATTTTGAAATCTATGCATTTTCTCCCTTTATAATTCTATTTTATGTCTTTTTTTCCAAGAATCCACCAGATTTTGACACTTGTCACATGTTGATTTGCTGCTCTAAACTGGCCTTTTAACTCACCTTTTAACCATAGTCATCTCCTTCATTGTCTCTAATTCCCTGAATAATTCCTTTAACTTTGATTTGATTTGGAGACTTGGAGACAAGCCTTTAGTCTCTAAGTCTCTAAATAATTTCTTTAACCTTGAGTCTATCTGAGGCTTGGAGACTAACTTAGTCTCTAAGTCTCTTGATCATTTTCTTAACCTTCAATCTCTTTGGAGACTTGGAGACTAAATTTAAACTTAACTCAACCATTAACCATGCCTCAACTATGGTTACTTTGCACAATGTAGTCTCTAAGTCTCTAGATGATTTTCTCAACCATGATTTGATTTGGAGACTTGGAGACTACCTTTAGTCTCTAAGTCTCTGATTGAGCTTAACTTGACTGCACCTTAACCATGTCTTAACTGTGGTTACTTTTCACAATGTAGTCTCTAAGTCTCTGAATGAATTTTCCAACTATGGTTAGATTTGGAGACTTGGAGACTAGCCTTTAGTCTCTAAGTCTCTGAATAATTTTCTTAGCTTTGGAGACTTGGAGACATGGAGACTAACTTTATACATTTTTACTTCAAAATAATGGGGCCCACAAGAATTTTGAAATTTAAACCAATAGACCCACCAAATGGCCTCTTGGTTCTTTCTTCAAATCATATACTAAGTGTTGGAGTATATGAACACTAAAAACCTTCACAGCCCCATGCATGTGGGATATATCTCTGTGCATTTTTTGAAACTTTGTTATTTTTTCCAATACTCAAAGAGCCATAAATTTTGTGTTTCAACTTGGATTTGTCTAAAATTTTTACTGTAGATTTTTGGCATGGTCATTTCAATCATATCCAAAATTCAGCCCGACCCAGTTCGTAGTTTTTGATATATGACCAAAAACATGGCTGGCTGTGCTCTTGCATTTACAGATTTTTGAAAGTTTCATCAAAGTGTTGCTCATTAATGGCTAACTTTTCTTGCTGGTTAATACCTTTAATCTTCTCCATAGGGCTAGGCTCCCCTTTCCATGGTTTCATTTTTCCCTTTTATAACTTAAAACTTTTAAAAACCTCTGCTTTGCACTGTCAAAGTGCACAAACTGTCTTCAAATTTTGATTCACAAACTAATCAAAAAGAGCCCCCAGAATTTGAACCTCTGGAACTTGATTCACCTTTACACATGGAACATGAATCTTCAACTATCTTTCACTGAAAGTGAACTGATCTATCGGCATCAATTTGCTAAGTTAGCATCTTACAATTTTTCTGATTTTAAACTCAGCAAATATGCATAAATTGGATTTGGAATCAAGTTGGGAAAGTGAACAACTGGATTGGTATGAGTCTGAAACTCTTCAAATGGGTACAATTTCATGTTTTCAACATGGGGGAACATTCAATTATGCAAGGCATACAACTGGGTACAACTTGCAGAAGCTCAAAGTAGGCTATTCAGATATCTGGACATGACAGAGAAACAAGATAGTTCTACAGGACCAACTTTGGGGAGACTGAAAACTTATCAAATGGATTAAAAATGACTTAGGATTTAAAACATAAGCTCTTTGATATATATGTTAAACATTTCCAAAGTGGCGAACTATGAAACTCAACAGGGAACAAGTTATTCAAATGCAAAGTAGGATAGTTACAACAATTTGACACTATAATCAGCATATGCAAAAAAGGACAAGTGCTCAAAATAAGACATCACTAAATGACTCAAAACTTGAATCTAAAGATCTGGGATGTCTTCTTATGTCTAAACAAGAGTGATGAACACCTGATATGCATAAAAAACTTCAGAATTTCATTTGGGCAAAAAGGCTCAAAAGTTCTCATAAGGTGCCAAAATGCAAAAATTTTAACAAGGTACTCAAAAACCTTGTTGTATTTTTGAGTACCAACACATTCTCAAGTTGCACCCGATACATGTAACTCTCCATGATTTTGGATCTTTTCCTAATTTTTTTATGCTTATAACCAAGAGGACCAATGCTCTGATACCAATTTTTAGAATCATTAGGTACTGAGGAGCGGGTGAATCAGTACAAACAGGTAATGAATAAATCCAACCACCAATCTAAATAACTGCAATATTAATTTCAAAACCATAAAGCATATAACCAATGTAAGAAAATAAAAGAATACAATATCAAGCATCCACAAACTCATCACACATGACACATATATTTTTTTCATGGAAACCCTTGGTTAGAGGCATAAAAGCAAGGTGGGGATGACACCCATTTGCTCACTATTGCATTAAATGAGTTTTCCCTATTAGGATCTACAAATATTCTTTCTGATGGTTCTCCTTATTAGGAGTGACTAGCACACTATTAGTAGTACAAAGAGATTAGTTATGATCTACCTGACTAAAGGATTTAAAACTCTTTCTATGAGTCCACCCGGTTAAGGGATCTACCATAAGAACATGTAAGCGTTCACTCGATTAAGGGATTTTTCTTGTTGAAACTATTAGGGAACAATGAGATGAATGATCTGGATGTAGCACTACTTTCCTATCAAATCCAATTTGTTCTCTACACACTATTACTCCTCTTTGAGCTACCTCTACTAAAAACCCTGATAGCAACCCTAGAAATTATGAATTTTTCCTCAAATAATAACCTCATCAATCTCTTTTCCAAATAGAGAATTACCCAATAAATACACAAATTTTACCACCATCATACACCCAAAAATTAAATTCAAATACTTTCTTGCAAGCACCATGCACCAAAATGAAAATATCGATGTAAAACACGGTTTACCATGACCGCATCAGCCCAAAATAAGATCTACAAGTTATATCTCCAAGGTAGTCAAACACATTTTGAATTCTCCAATGCATCGCCATAAATCCACCTCATATGTTTTCATTGATCCCAAAAATACTAACTCATCATTTTATAACCTTTATTCCACATCATCATAGCACCAGATATCATCACACTTACTACACTGCTCACCGATCTGGGATTTACAAACTGTTTCTCAAGAACATAAGTGTTCTTACCTATCTCAATGTATGTGGCATCAAAAACTCTCTTACCGATCAACCAAATGATTTATGGTCAGAACCACACTGAAATATGAATAAGTTGATGTTGTACCTGTGACAGCTTCTCATGATTCCACTTCTACCAAGATCGCCACCAAAGTGTTTTCCTCATTATCTACCGATCTTCTAGACTTATTCAATTTTTTACATTACCGATCACGAATCCTTCTTACCGATTGTGTCCTCACTTCACCGATTATAATACTTGACTATTCTAACTTAGTTTCCATCAATGACAACAAAACAAGTAACTCCCTATGAATGCACCCAAAATTCATCACAATGCCAACAAATAGCTCTTACAAAGAATATCAAAATCAAACAAGGTGTCTAGGACCTCTATCACTATTCCACGTAATTTAGGGAGGACTAGGGTAGGAAGTTTCTTGAGGTTGTCAACTTCATTTTGGTTGTTGATAGGGAATGGAAAGGTATAATGATTAGGTGGATTTCCTCTGACCATTCTTTCTTGGTAGAGTACAAGAGAAAAAGTATTCTTAGTAAATGTTTGGACAGGGGGTCTTTAAAGGAGGTTTCAAAGCTACTCAAATGGGAAAATGCATCAGCAAAGGAGTTTATCTCTTCTTCTACTACTTCTAATAAATTTTGGGTTTGAGATAGTTTATCATTAGGAATAAATTTCCAAAAGTGTCTCTTCTCCTAGCTCTATGCATACGGCTTCAACTCAATACCAATAGAACAACACAAGAATTGGTGGAAGAATGGTATTTCATAACTTACTAATACTAAAGCTTTACTGAAAAAAAAAACTATCTGCATTATTGAATTTTATTTTGACTCCAAAGAACTTCTTAGTTTGATGACATCCCCAGTAATGGTGTCAAAAATTTTGTCCCCTAAAAATGTCTACACAGTTGGGCATAATACTTAAACTCAGGGACATTTTTTCCTAACTGGGTAACTGTCAAATTCTATTATCAAGGGTCATATACTTATCAACCTAGGGATGTATACTTGAAATGGGATAGCATAGTATATGCACTAGGAATATTTGAATCCATACTAATCTAAATTTAACCAGAGAAATGTTGAATTGAATATTATGAAGGAAATGCAGAAAAAACATTATCTTTAACTTTCCATAGATAAATCTAACCCAAACTTATACTGAAGCAATGATTTTTCAGCTAACTAAGCTAATAGTTTTTTTTTTGTCTTGGTTGTAGGAATAGTCATAGATTGTGTTTCTATAGCTATGGGAATAGTAAACTACCAGATTAATAAAGACAAAGTACTAAGGATCTAAGTTAAACTACAGAAAGCAAGTAAAAAGGATTCCTCACCAAGTGGGCCCCCTTGGATGAGTATACTTGGTTAACATCTATGTCTTCAAAAGATGAATATCCAAAATATTATTACCCAATCATGTTGATAACACAGAATTAACACATATTACTTCTTATTCACAAAATATAATAATTACACAAATTCATTACACTAATCAACCAACAGTTTCTGAAAACAACATGGAGACTTTATAGAAAGAATAAACTAAAAAAAACTATCTACATCAACACCTCAATCCCTCAAATATAGGGAGTGCTTTTATTGAAAACTGGAAACTAGGAATAGAAAAGAGTGGAATAGAGTGGACTCTGTCCAACCATAACTTGAACCAAATATTTTCCTAAATTTTCTCCATAATCAGGCATACAAGCAGTTAGGAAGTTAAATGCTATTCCAACTATTTTAAATAAATCTTCATTGGCATCTTCTTTCCTTGATGTGCTCTAATTTCTTCACAAGACCTACTACACCTTAATGTCCTTTGAATTATTCAAATAGTTGTATTGAAACGGTTAGTACCACATATATCTTTGCTTATGCATTAGTATTTTAAATATAATATTTACCATAATAATTCAAGATAATATATATTAATATTGGATTCATAAGGATCGTAATTTTATCACAAAGGACATTGATATAGCAGGATGGTTTATCATCATGACATAGAAAAATATTTAGTAAAAAGATACAAAACCACATAGTCCAAAGGCTTATAACATAAAAGAAAAGTCTAACCCAACATAAAAGTATCTAATAAAGGAAACATAAATGTGGCTCATTAAATACCTTAGAGAAGATGAACCTACTAAAAATAATTGCAAGGTTATTAGACAATTTTGAAAATATTATCAATAATCAAAAATCCAAAACACTATCAACAATGAAAGGTTCTAGCATAGAGGCTCTTTCCTTGTAAAACCCTCTAAAAACCCTAAGAAAAATCCAAATCTAGTTAATATCACAATTAAAGTAGATGAAAATTTTAAAGAAAATTTACAAACTCTAGACAAGGTCTTATCCCTAAGTGAAGATTATTTGGAAAAATTAATTAATAAAAGAATAAGTAAGTTAATAAAGGAAGAAGGAGTTACCTCAAAGTGGATGAATAAATTAAGTCCTTAAGCAACCAAATGTCATATACAAATCAAAGATTGAAATTATGTTCTAAAGAGTCATAGCCCTTGGACCAAAATGTTGGAATTATATTGAGATGATGTACTGAGAGGGGAGGGGTGAATCAGTACCTCTAAAACTTTTCTTGGTTAGCCCATTAACCCTTAATCATCAGTTTGTAAATTATCTTATCTAACTGTTCATCTTTCTTTATGTATATGAAATCATATCATAAATTCTTTAGTATGTAACTATAACAGAAACATTCATGAAAATAGATAACACATGACATAAGATATGATATCGCAGAACTCCTATTAGGAAGTAAAAACTACGGTGGGGATTGTTACCCACAAGACTTCACTATCTGCAGATAAGAAGGGGCTAGTTAAGGCTTACAATTGGTCACTTCTAATAACCTACCCTGTTAGGAGTACTACAGTGGAGACCTGTTAAGATCTACTTCGTTTGAAGCTTTAGCAAAACTGTTAAGTGTGCACTCTATTAAGAGATTTGTAAAGAACTGTTAAGTCCACCTTCTACAAAAGGATTTTAGATGTGATGCACTTGTTAGAATGCAACTACATAAGTCTTTGATCTGATGACATATGCAATCTTCAACTGCTGATAACATATCCAATTAAGCTTCATATATATAAGTAATCATCCTTCCATGATTGAATAATACCTTTATCTACTTGTCAGTAGCCTCTGTCTGTTCTTGACAACTGATGTGTTTTGTTTCTGACCTTTGCATGAATTCTGCCTTCTACTCCTTAGATGATCTGCGTGACTATCAACAATAATTAATTCATTACTCATAATTGAGTTTGAACATCTATTTATACTAAATTAGGCTCAATTCTTGATTCATGCATCGCAAGTTAACTCTAGATCCAAGGTTTACAACTTGACCTTGATCTTTAGTTAGACATGTTTTAGATCCATTAGGATGCATTAAAACATTTACATAAAGCTTGCTTGACCCTCAAGTTATGATTTAAAACAAATAAAAACTATATAAATAGAATTACATTGCTTTATCCGTCGTGTAAAAATGAGATCCACAATTTGTGGGTTCTCTAACTGACTGTCGGTTTGACGGTTAGTTTTCTTGGTCGTCGGTGTTCCTTTCTTGAACTTTTCATCGGGTATGCCTTTTCTGTTCCTGTCAGGTTTTTTCTAGAAATTGTGTCGCCGGTGATGCTTGTAGTCACCGGTGATGCTTGTCGATTCTATACTTAGCATTTTTCATGACCTCTGTGTTCTGTCGGGTATGCTCATTGTTCGTTGGTAATGCTTGAAGTCTGTCGATGATCTCTATAGTCTATCGGTGATCTCTGTAGTCTGCTGGTGATCTCTATCAATGTTTTTCACTAAGTGTACTAATGGAAAAATAATGTCATCAATCTCCCCCTTTGACATTAGTATCAAAAATAAGATATGTGCAACATACTGAGTGTATTAGTATGTACACCTGTGTATACTCCTTCCTTAGTCATTTGAATGACTCCCCCTATGTATATGCCGGTAAGTGTAAGTATATATACATATCCTTATGTATTTTTATTTTTTCTCTTTTTGATATATATTGTACATAACTATATACATTTCCTTTCCTCCTTTTTTTGTTCTAAAGGCAAAGGTACTTATAGCTTTTCAAAAAGGTGGGAATGTGAGGACTTGATGTCCTCCATCATCTTTTCCCATTTCTCTTTCAACATTTCTAGAGCCATGTGCTCTAGTGAAATCCTTACATGTATGGCATAGATGTTGTATACTACAGACATCTCAGGGATTGCTATCAGATTTCTAGCATCAGAAATATGTTGCTATAAAATAGTAAGATTGGGTAGAATATGTGTGTGTAGTTCAGTAATCTCACCTCTGAGTTGTGTTTTAGCATCCCATATTTCTAGCCTTAGCCTGTTCACCTCTATGATCATGTCATGATGTGCCTTTATACTGTCGGCATGAGAGGTTAGGCTTTGTGCACTTGATGTGACATTTGAATCTATCTCTGCTAGTTTGTCACTATTTTCTTTTGAGAATTTCTCAAGTGTGCACATCTTTTGAACTAAGGTGATTGATTCAGTAATCATTGGCTCTAATTCATCAGTGAGTTCAGAGAGCTTTACCTTGTTCAATGCCACTTTTTGGCTGATTTTGTCAATTAACTTGTATTGGTACTTCTTTTCTGCTTGTTCTTCCATCGCTTGCTCTGCATCTATGCCTTGCTCTATGATGGCGTCGGTAAGAACAGAAATTTGTTCCTTAACTGTAGCATTTTCTTCAAGTTTAACTTCAAGAACAAGTTGTTGGAGTATCTCTTTTTCTTTGTCAAGTGCTAATGTTTCCCTATACTTTTGTATCATTTTCTTTTGTATGGCTTTTCTTTGACATAGCACTCCAAACTCTTGAAGTTTGTCACTGTCCAAAGTGGTAATATCCCAATTTGGAACTTCAATTATTTCATCTAGTGTGACAGCCAAGATGTCTTTCTTTACTATTTTCTTCTTCTTCTTCTTTGACTGGGTGGAAGATTTATGTACCACCATCTGCAAAGCATAAGATTGGGTTGACTTGGTGGGTGAGTGTCGAGAAGATGAGGCATCCTTTTGTATCTATTCTTTGTCCATCGGTCGGGTTGGTGAAGATGTCTCCTCATTGACCTTGGGTGTATCAATAGATGAATCTTCTTTTAGTTTTATACCTTCATTTTTCTTGACTCCCTCACTCTTATCTTGTTTTTCAACCTTTCTCAATGTATCATCAGTTTTGTCATCTGCCCCCTTATTTTGATCTTTTGATACATCTTGTTGATCATCGGTTGCATCTTTCATTTATGTATCTGTATCCTTGGGAGTGTTTGATGCAAATTTTTTTTCATCTGTACCCATGTCCTTGGGTATATAATCATCTTTCTGAGATGATTTATCCTGACTTGACTATATATCAATAGCATCTATTAATATATTCATGTTTGTCAGTGTATTGACTGTTGCAGTGTCAATAGCTATGTCATGTCCATCGGTATTACCCTTTGTAGCATTGATGTCTTCATCTTTTTGAACCTCTACTGTAGGGTCTTTTCCTTTAATGGTATTAACAATGTTGTCTAACCATTAATCATCATTTATATCAACATCTAAGTTACCTTTTATTGACAATTCTTCTTTGGTAACTTCTTCATCCTCCAAGTTTATGTGGATGGGGCTTGCTGGTACTTGATCATCTTTACCATCTTTTGACCA
>MU228426.1:1604387-1634584 GCA_018584345.1 Thuja plicata | reverse complement strand
CTAAGTTACCTTTTATTGACAATTCTTCTTTGGTAACTTCTTCATCCTCCAAGTTTATGTGGATGGGGCTTGCTGGTACTTGATCATCTTTACCATCTTTTGACCAGTCCTCATCTATAATATCAGTTATTTTTTGGCCTGTGATCTATACCTCTTCACTATCTAACTCAACTGTTGAGTTATCTTTTTTATTGATAGGTTTCTTTTTAGGACTGTACTCCTCATCAGGGTTGAGTATCTCACTCCATATTTTATGAGTGTCATGTTCTAGCTCTATAAGTTTCTCTTTAAGAAATTTATAAGCTCTCAATTTGGGTGAGACGCTTTTTGCATATTTATCCATGAATTCATTGATTTCATCTTTTGTTGATTTAGGTGGTAAAAGAGAGACCAATACTCTTTCTCTTATCCTCTTCTCCTCATGGAGTGCAAAAGTGAATCTAGAAGATATTCTATCTAATAGTTCTTGTGGAACATCACGTGTAGTGAATTGCAATGGGACATAATAGTGTTTGCACAATTTAGCAATAAGTGCATCTTCAATCTTATTCTATTCTATAGTGCCCCATCTTAACCATTTTCTTATCTTAGGATGACCAACAGATGTAGCTTCAGCAATATACTTACATATTTCATCAATGTCTTCAGTTGGTGATGAAACCTTTCTTGTTTCCTTTGCTTGTTTTATAGTGTCAGGTTCATCCATAGCTGAATCTTTTAATTCCTCATCAGTCTGAACATATTTCCTCCTCTTGACAGGTGCCCTAGCTAGTTGTTTTACCTTTTGAGGTGCAGGTGTCCTCTTATACACCTTCCCTTTTACCATGGGAGAGGGAATTGCATCCTGTGCTATTTGACTTCTTGTTCTAGACTTCTTAAGTGGAGGTGGAGGTGGTGAATCAGACTTCTCTTCCTCTGATTAATTTGGATTTTTTGTATCACCGATGGGAAGCTGATCCTCGGTGTGTTCATCCTTACTCTGTTGTTCCTCTTCACCTTCACCTTCTTCTTCTCCTTCAGAAGATATTTTCAAAAAAAATTTCAGATTCTTTACCATTCTTTTTTACTGTTTTACAGCCTTCTTTACAACAAGATTTGTCTTAATCTTTAGTTTGGCCTCTTCATAAGTACCAAATCTTAATTGCTTGTTGCTAATGGGTTCATTTAACAATGCATGAATGCATTCATTTGCTAATCCTATTTTTATTTCATATTCCAACTTTGAAAGCCATGATTTACTTGGAACTACAGCTTGTATGTAAGTGAAATCTGTATCTACCATGAAACATATCTCTTCTCAGTGTTCCTCTATCAGACTCTCAGGAATTCTAATTCTTGCTTGTAGCATTTCCTTAATGGTTTTGAAATATTCATGCATCACATTGTCAAAATATGTTCCAAGTGATTCTATGAATTCACTTATCTGAATGGTAACGGGTTTGCTTGTGTCCCATGTAACTTTTCCTATGGAAGGAAAGTATTCTTCAAAATAAAAGAATATACACATTATGAGGGAACCAAACTTACAAGTGTTTGTCTGTGAAGACCTTATTGTGCACATGTTCTCCTCAAATTGATGTAATAGGATCTCTGCCAGATCCATCTTCTTCCCCTGTTTGATAATCTTATATGATGTGGTCATGACAACACTAAATATGTTGTTCATTCTTCTTGCTTGGAAAATCTTGTATCCAACAACACATGCTCCAAACTTCAGTTCTACGTTGGTAATGGTGTTGACCATTAGTGCTCTTTTGTCAAATTTAGCACCAGTCAGTTTTTCAACTTCTGCCAGAGATGGGTGCTTGTGAGCCTCTGGTTTATCGATTGTAGGATAACCAGTAACCGCGTGTATAACATCCTTTGTTATAGCCTTTTTATTTTTTAGCCATAGAGTGTTGTCGTGAACTCTGCTAAGAAAAATCTTTATCCATTCCATTTTGAAAACCTTGGGAAAATGCAATGCATTTGTGAGTCCCTTTACTTCCAAGTGTTTATGCTCTTCTTTGAGCTTTCCAGCATCATCACACAGTGCCCTATAGGCGTTATCAAGGTCTAGATCTCCTATCTCTGAGATCTTGCAGTGAATGTAGGACCTTATGTCCTCTACCAATAAAACCCTAGGTGGGATTCAGGAGAATGCTCTGGAATCGTCAAGTTGAGAAGCTATTTCAGGGTGTAGCTTGTATTTGGGTTCAGCACACGCTCCTCTATTGACAAGCTTGAAGGGTTTTTTCTTATCTTCTTTAATTTTCTCTACCCTAGAAGTTGATGCCATCGTGTTTGCAATTCATGACTTTTTGATAAATAAAATAGTGCTATCGGTGAGTGTATTAACTTACTGATTCTCTGTGAATGCCTGTGAATTTGAATGCTTTGTGTCAAGTTAACTTCTGCTGGGTCACTTTTCAATTTTCTCTCAAATCGCTCTGCTCTACTCTGCTCTGCTCAAAAATCATGGGTGTGAAAATGATTTTACCTGTCAGGCTTTTATACCTTTTTATGCCCTAAGTTGTCATTAATGCTTACCAACTCGTCAGTTTATGAAGATTGCTTTTGTCGGTAAAACATTCATAACATCTCCGGTGTCTGTGTAGAACGTCGAGGTAGCTAGCGATTTTGGAGACTTCACTGATGATTGTCGGTGAGGTTGTGAAGACATCTTTTGTCGATTCAATGTTCACCGATATCTGTCGGTTTACACTTAGCTTGTGTAATGACTGATACATTCCGGTAAGTATTGCTAACTTTTTTGTGTGTGTTCACCGATGCAGATTGTGCCCAACAACTAATGGTTGCTTTTCAATAGTTTAGCAAGTAACAATATATTGCATCTTTATTCATGCCTATATTAAAATATGAACTATGTACAATGGAACTGATGCATAGTAAAACTTGTCATAATGCAGTTCCATACTTACTTGTGCAATCTAGTTAGATGTAGTGATTTCACCGGATCTAGTGGATGGGGTGTCACCATTTGCATTGCTTGTTCCAGTACCTTCAGTGTTTGTGGCTTTTACCCACATCTTGTTTCTCATTCTTTTGATTTCATCAATGGTATTTCCATTGGGATGTGTATTTGTGTCTGTCAGTCGGTCTTTGCAATCTTTTATCACATGTCCAACCTTATGACAATGTAAACATGCCATACCTAGATTGGTCCAACCTCGTGACCTTCTGGTCCACTTTCTCATATAGTTGGCAGCAATATGACCATACCTTCCACATGCTACGCAATTTACCCATGTGTTATAGTCCCAAACATATGAGTTACCTTCTCTTATTGGTTTGTAGCTTTTATCAGTTTCCTTTGGAGTCCATGCCTTGTTGTTCTTTTTCTAGCATTCCTTATGTGTATGCCCCTTCATCTTGCATGTAGGACAATACTTGTCCATATAGGTTTTTCTCTTTGGATTTGTCACTTTGGATCTGCACTCATGTGCCTTGTGTCCTTTATTTTGACATTTATAACAATTACCAATAAAAGTAGATTGTGCTTAAGAAATACCTTTTATTTTGCTTCTGTAGATGTTTGAGGTGTAGCCTAGTTTTCCACAGTGATTGCATGACAGCTTCTTGGATCTTGGTGTTGTGAAAGCATTCCTCTGATCTGGTTGATTAGAGGATTCACCATTCTTGTTGTACCCTAATCATGTGTAGTTGTTGACTCTCCTTTGTCCATTAAGAAAATCATCCATCGTTTTGTTTCTATCCTTAGCCTTTTTGATCAATTCGTTGCGTTGATTTTGGACTTTGATTTCATGTTTCAATTTTTCATTCTCTTCTCTTAGCTCACTAATGATCTATATTCTTTCAATGAGTTCTGTAAATATATTTTCTTCTTGACTCATAATAATAATCTGGTTGGTGACCTCATGATGATGCTCAGTAATTCTTAGAATCTCTGATTCTTTCTCTTGTAGTTTCTCTGTAATTTTCCTCCTATCATCAATGTCTAGTGTTCTTTCATTTTCAGCTTTTCTTGCATCATTCATTACATCAATCATTTTTACCATTTGAGTCTCTTGACCAATTTGTAGCATCTTGATTTGATCTGTCAGATATAGATTGATCTCTTGTATATTTGTAATTTCTTTACCTGATGTGTCTGAAGCTTTTCTCATTGATGATTCTACTGTTTCAAAGTAATCTATTATTTTCAATTCTTTGTAGTCTTTCTCATTCATCCTGGTTTCCATAATCTTTCTTTCATTAAGAAATTTTCTCAGTTTTATTCTCGCCTCCTTATGCTGCTCATAGTTTATTTACATCTGTAACTGCTTGTTCTCAATAGTCATGTCCATTCTAAACTTGTCCATTACTCTGATCTTTTCTCTCAAGTCTTTAAGCTTTTCCAGAGAGAGACTTAGCTCTGATACCAATTGTTGGAATTATATTGAGACGATGTACTAAGAGGGGAGGGGTGAATCAGTACCTCTAAAACTTTTCTTGGTTAGCCCATTAACCCTTAATCATCAGTTTATAAATTATCTTATCTAAATGCTTATCTTTCTTTATGTATATGCAAACATATCATAAATTCTTTAGTATGTAACCATAACAGAAACATTCATGAAAATAGATAACACATGACACAAGATATGATATCGCAGAAAAATCATGTTAGGAAGTAAAAACTACGGTGGGGATTGTTACCCACAAGACTTCACTATCTGCAGATAAGAAGGGGCCGGTTAAGGCTTACAATTGGTCACTTCTGACGACCTACCCTGTTAGGATTATTACAGTGGAGACCTATTAAGATCTACTTCGTTTGAAGCTTTAGCAACACTGTTAAGTGTGCACTTTGTTAAGAGATTTGTAAAGCACTATTAAGTCCACCTTCTACAAAAGGATTTTAGATGTGATGCACTTGTTAGAATGCAACTACATAAGTCTTTGATCTGATGATGTATGCAATATTCAACTGCTGATAATAGATCCAATTAAGCTTCATATATATAATTAATCATCCATCCATGATTGAATAATACCTTTATCTGCTTGTCGGTAGCCTCTATGTGTTCTTGACAACTGATGTGTTCTATTTCTGACCTTTGCATGAATTCTACCTTCCGCTCCTTAGATTCTCTGTGTGGCTATCAACAATAATGAATTCATTTCTCACAATTGAGTTTGAACATCTATTTATACTAAATTAGGCTCAATTCTTGATTCATGCATCGTAAGTTAACTCTAGATCCAAGGTTTACAACTTGACCTTGATCTTTAGTTAGATATGTTTTAGATCCGTTAGGATGCATTAAAACATTTACATAAAGCTTGCTTGACCCTCAAGTTATGATTTAAAACAAATAAAAACTCTATAAATAGAATTACATTGCTTTATTTGTCGTGTAAAAATCAGATCCACAATTTGCGGGTTCTCTAACTGACTATCGGTTCTGATGGTCGGTTTTCTTGGTCATCAGTGTTCCTTTCTTGAACTTGTCGTCAGGTATGCCTTTTCTGTTCCTATTGGGTTTGTTCTAAAAACTATCGCCGGTGATGCTTGTAGTCATCGGTGATGCTTGTCGATTCTATACTTAGCATTTTTCATGACCTTTGTGTTCTGTCGGGTATGCTCGTTGTTCGCTGGTAATGTTTGAACTCTGCCGGTGATCTATGTAGTCTGTCGATGATCTCTATAGTCTGTCGGTGATCTCTGTCAATGTTTTTCACTAAGTGTACTAATGGAAAAATAATGTCATCACAGAACCCATCCCCAATGCTATATAAAAGTAGAAGAAGTTTTATGGAAAATTACCAAAAAAAAAAAATAGAAAGAGATTAGGAAAGAGAAAATAGAGAATGATGTACCTTGGGAACAAATATTTGGAGAGTATTAATTTGACATTAAATTAGGAAGAGACTAGAAGAGAAAAAAAAAAAAAAAAACCTTGGATTACCCATAGTATCAGGAAGGAAACAAAACCAAGCATGCCACAAAAATAATATGAACCAAAGACGAGATCTAAACCAAAATACAAAAGAATGCGACATGAACATTGTAATTAAGCTCTTGGTATTTAGTTAGGACACCACATAAGCACCAAAGAACATATTTGTATTAAAATCATTATGGGAGAGAGTAGAAAATGAAGAAGACCAAAAAATGTTACTAGGCTTTATTGCATCTTTGAGAAAAAATGAATTGGACTAGTATAGGAAGCAGTATTTATAACATGAGAGCACCTACGATTAAATTAAGGAATAGTTTTTTATAAAATTTTCCAGTTCAAAAAACCCCTTTTTAGAGTGTTAGTAAGATGACAAATATAATACAAGAGAATGAATTAGTAAAGAACTACAAAAAAATTTAAGGAACTCTGCAGGAAGTTGGAAGAGCCCTTATCAAAAAAAAAAAAAAGATAGAATAGTTCATTTTCAAATTGCAAAAAGATATTAAAGTCAAATTAGATGCAATATTTTTTTATAAGCACACTAAAATGATAAAAATGGTGTATTGGATTGAATCCCAACCTTTGAAGAGGTCAAAGAGAGATGAAACTAAAGAATCCTTTAATGGCCTTCACTTATCAATACAAAAACTAGTAATTCAACAAGAAATCCTTGTTGAAGAGCCCACTAAGCCAAAGGAAATATGGTGTACCTATTGCAATAGAGAAGGTCACAACTGTTATGATTTCCTAAAGGTCCAAGAATAAAAGACCATTTCTTCCCTACAATCAGAAGCCAAAAATAGAAGGATTTATTCAATTTATTGTTTCATGTGCAAATAATGGTGTTAGGACTACAAAATTTTGGGTTACAATGATTTTCTTCCTACCTTTTCCTACTAAAATCTTGTCATATTTGTAAACCCTTGTTTCCTTCTTGGTCTAAACCCTAAGTCTTTTGTGTGCCTGTTATAAATTTGAGTTACTTTTCAGTAGCCACTTATGTTATTTTTACCATGGGTTTAAGTTATTGTCGCGGGACCATTTCCTAATGTTTCTTAAGTCATGTGCGGGGTTCCTTTTAATATTTCCTAAAGCTCCTAAGCCCCCGTGGTGTTTTATTTCTCCCATGTGTCTAATGTTATCATGTGTCAAGCCTACGTTTTAATTATTTCCTAAGTACTAGCGGGGCCTATGTATTTATTTTCCCTAAGTCTTAAGTCCCCAAAGTGTTTCATGCTTTGTAGATAGCAGATAAGTTGTTTTTTATCCAATGGAAGGTGCGATCCCTTAATCGCAAGATGCGGCCAGTATACTTTTCAAGGCATTGTGCCTGAATGCCAAGTGTATTTCTTCAGATCATGAGATCAGCATGTTCAAAGCTAGCGGCCAGGATTTTGCACCGTCAGATCTATGTTCATCATACGGTGTGCATGTTTCTGCGATCAAGACTTGCAGGGAAGTTATTCTTCACGGCATTGCGCATCTGTGACACGTGTAAAGTGGTCAGGCTATAAGGAAGATAAGCATCAAGCCGATCAATTTAGATCTAACAGTGGGCACAATCCCTTAAAATAGAAGTTGCACAATGGTTATTCATTGTGGGATTGTGTCGTGTTGATAGGTGTCCATCTAATATCAAAGGCCTAAAGAGGTTGTGGTATGTCAGATTTTTTTTGATTGTGTGGTAGGCGTGATGCCGCTATCCAAAGATGCCAGTTGTTTATCCTTCATAGGTTCACGCCTTTACACCACATAGCTCATGGTGGGACACGGTCAGGGATGAAGTGAAGATAAAGGATGGTCAGATTTTCTTTCATCCAACGGTGTGCATGATTCCTTAAACAGAAGATGATAATAGTTTATTCATTGCGAAATCACATTTTGGTGACACCTGTCTCGATCGAATCGTGGGTCCATGTTTTCATAGAGTTAAGGTACGAGCGGATCTATTTTGATCATGTGGTTGGCGTGATGCTTCTATTCAAGAGACGCAATTTTTTTATTTATCATAGAATCACACCGTGCTAATAGGTGTCCATTGGAGGTATCAGGTTGTGGGGATGAAGAGGTAAAGTTTCATGCAAATCTCAGAGCATCTAACGGCTGGCGTGTTGCCGCTAAAATAATATGCACAAGTGTTATCCCATTAAGGTATAGTGCCTAAGCGACATGTGGTTTTATGAGGTCATGGGCCTGGGGTTCTGAAAAAAGATAAAGGTGGCATAGATTGGTCCCCATCTGATAGCTATCATGATCCCTTGATCCCATAGATGCATCAATTATACTCATCGTGGGTTTGTGATTAAGTGACACCGATCATATTTGATCGTTGATTCCTTTTCTTTTCTGTGAGCCACACGATATGATGAAATATTGAAAAATCAATGACTATGTTTTAAAGATGAAGTTAAGGTTTAATCTTGGTCATAGATGGGAAATTTCATGCCATGTGTGACCGTTATATCAGATTGTTTCAATTTTTGAATGATTTTCATAGGGTTTTGAAGCGGTGGCTCTGCGATTCATGCTGCTAGATAATAAATAGATAAATTTGATCTTTTAGGTTATATTTATCCAGCTGTGTGAATGTTTCTATGGTAAATATCTGATGGCTCAAAATGCATTTATGATGAGAAGTGCTATTTGAGGGTTTTCTTATCACATTTGCATATTTTTTGTAACCCTAGTTGTCTTCTTGTCTTTTCTACTGTGAGGTTGGGTTTGTTCCTGAGTCTTGGTGGTTGTACAAATTGGATTGTTTTTTTGACCTTTTGAAGAAAGATCATATGTTTGGAGGAAAGAAAGTCGGTGCAAAATCATATATGGAGGGACAGATGTTAAATGGATATATTTTCTAGGGTTTCCCTCTCCTATAAGTGCCTTATTTTTCTTTGTTGTCATGGTTCTTTTTTCCTTGTATTTTTAGGGAAGGTTCCAAGTGTGGTTCCTCTGTAAATGTTTTTCCTTTTCTCTGCATATAGGGTGTTCTTGATCTCTTTCTAGTTTCACAGAAGAGCATAAATTGTAATAGTTATCTTTATGAATGAAACTTTAGTATTGTCATATTGTTATCAAGTTGTCTCCATTTTGCTTTCCAAATCATATAGGTGTTAGAATGAATTTAGAATAACCGAGAGGGGGGAGAATTAGTTATCCTCAGGTCTAGATGTGTCCATTAAACTTTATACCAATTTGAATAACTTAGATCTGCTTGGCAGCAATAACATAAAACAATAACATACATATGCAGTTTACTGTTCAGATGTAATCAGCTTGTAAAAACTCAACATAAACATTCACACAAGTTGACACCAATCTTTAACATGGAAACCCAATATCGGAAAAACCACCAATAACATGCTATCAAATTTTCACTCTTCTGAAGTGAGATCTGTTAGGATCCAACCCTGTTAAAGGTTACAAAACACACTATTAAATGTGACCTGGTTTAAGGATTTAATCACCCTGTCAGGAGTGGCCTTGTTAGAGGACTTAGAACATTCCACCTGAATGTCACCTTGCTAAAGGATTTATACAATGACTGTTAGGTCAACCTGGTTAAAGGATATTGACTAATACAATGGTTAGAAAGTAATCAGTAGGTGTGATCTAATACATACAACTTACTTTGTAAATCCAAATCCAATACACCTCTAATGCTAATTCACTGAGTGGCCTCCATTCTCATTTCAATCTTCAGATCTGCTTGGAAATCCTTCAATCAATCACTCTTGCAGTTCTTTGCTACTCTGTTCATCCTTCTCTGCTAGATCATACCAATCAGTTAATTAACTATGTAATCCTCTTGCATACTCTACATACATCATGAATAACCTCCTAAGGTTATCTTATACCTCTTCATCTAGGTCAGATACATCTTTTGTTGCTTAATCAAGATCGTAGATCTTAGGTTAGGTCAGATCCAACTGATCTTTCCATCTTTACATTTAATTTCCTTCTCCAATGCAATCACTAAAAAGATCTTTGATCCATGCATTAATTACAGTTACCCATGCATTTACATAGTGTGGATCAATCATTCTTATCCTTAATTAACTTTACATATCCCAATAAAATCAATTATATCGGCTAGAGATCTCAAATCTCAACAATTACCAAAATACTACTGCTCGGCCAATATTGTGTTCCTTGGCAATTTACTGGCGCTCGGGCATCACTGACTTTGCTCAGCATACACTATCACTCGACACAAATTGTTCTCAATAAACTGTCATCGAAAGATAAACAACTCATTACTTTGTCAATGTGCCAACTGATCTAGTACCCTTGTGATTTCTCATAACTCAACCATTCCACTTGGTCTTCTTGTTAAATCTCCTTCATCAATCAATATATATGGTACTCAAATAGATAGCAATAGTCTCACCAGTTAAGGTTTGACATCAATGAAAAAACAACAATTGTTTCCATTGTAGCTTTCCAACAATATTTCCAACAATCTCCCTCTTTGGAATTGATGGCAATACTAAACAATAAAACAATAACCATAGTTACCATACAATCCAAAAATTCTTCCTATGTTCCTTGATATGAAAAAATCTTCATTAATGTCTTTAGCTTCATTTTGATTCTCATCTTGTAAAACAATTTTCTCCCTCTATGTCTATTATCTCTCCCTCTTTGACAACAATGCCAAAGATGTTGATATCTTCATCATGCAGATTCTTCTATTCTATACTCTATATCATGTTGTTCCTGTCATCTTTCTTATGACTGATCTTCTTTACTAGCTTTGTCTATCTTTCATAGCTTTAGGTAGCATCCTAAAGTGTGACTGCATGTGCATCAATGTGTCAAATATTCTGAATATAACATTTGATGCAACAGAATCATTCTGAACTAATTAGCCTCAGTTAGGGGAATCACCCCTAATTTACCTCACAGATAATCATGAGCATCCTTGGGTTGTGCCTTTGTAAATAGGTGTGCTAACTATTCCTTGGTATTCACATATTCCAGTCTCACTTCTCTCTTCTGAACTAGCTCCCTCAAGTAATGATACTTGATAGCTATATGCTTTGTCTTAGAGTGCATTACAGGGTTCTTAGAAATATTAATGGCAATCGTGTTATCACAGTACAGGACAACTAGTTTTGTGATCTCTTCTTTCATACCTTTTAGTAGTATCTTCAACCACACAATATTAGAACAATTAACTATTGCTGCTACATACTCGGCTTCAGCTGTAGATTGTGAGGTGCAATTCAGTTTCTTTCTTGTCCATGAAACTAATCTTTTTCCCAATATAAATTCTCCTCCTATGGTGCTTTTCCTGTCATCCACCTTTCCAGCCCAATCAGAGTCAGTATAAACTCTGAGCTCAAACTTATCATTCTTTTTGTAATACAGACCATATTCATCTGTTCCTTTCAAATATCTTAGAATCCTTTCTACTTCCATCATATGTGTCTCCTTTGGATTGGCAAAAAGTCTTGTAACAATACCAACAGAAAGTGCAATATCAGGTCTACTATGTACAACATATTTTAGCTTTCCAATCATTGATATGTAAAGGGTTTGATTCACTTCTTTTGTATCATCATTCTTTGTCAACTTTTGTCCAGTAGCCATGGGTGTTCTCACTGGTTTTGAATCTTCCATTCCAAAATTCTTTAGTATCTCCTTGATATATTTTGATTGAGTAATATAGATACCATTCTTCATATGATATATTTCTAAGCCAACAAAAAAATTTATCTCACCAAACATAGACATCTCAAATTCAGTTTGCATCTCCTTTGCAAATGCTTGGCATAACACATCTTGTCCACAAAAGATAATATCATCAACAAAAATTTCAGCCAATAAAGTACCTTTACTTTTCTGTCTTCAAATACAGGTTTTTGTTGTCATTTGTTCTTGCAAATCCAATCTTCATCAGATAATTGTGCGATCTCTCATACCATGCTCTTAGTGCTTTCTTCAATCCATATAGCACTTTGTGTATTTTGCAAACCATATTCCTCTTGCTTGGGTCAACAAATCTATCAGCTTGCTCAATGTAAACTTCTTCTAATATTCCATTTAGAAAGTTTGACTTCACATCCATTTGATAGACTTTAAAACCTTTGTAGGATACATATGCAAGTAAGGTTCTTACTCCTTCCAATCATGCAACTGGGGTGAACGTTTCTCCATAATCAATTCCTTCCTCTTGTGCATAACCCTTGCATACCAGTCTTGCTTTGTTTCTTGTTACCTCTCCATGTTCATTCAGATTATTTTTGAATACCCACTTAGTACCAATTACATTTTTATCATTCGACCTTGGTACAAGTGTCCAAGTATTGTTCTTCTCAATCTGTTCAATTTCTTCATTCATGGATTGTATCCAGTCTTCATTGTCTAGGGCATATTTTACTGTTTTAGGCTCAAAATCACATAATAAGCATGTATCTTCTCTCAACTTACTTCTTGTCATAACTGCAGAATCCTTAGATCCTGTGATTTGATCAGGTTTATGGTGCCTCCTTACATACTTTTCTAGAGTAGGTTCTTTTTCTGCTTTAGGTTGATCATTCATGTCCAATTCAGGTTGATTCTGTGACTTAGCATCTCCATCAGATAGCTCGACAATTACCTCCTGTTGTTTGGCAACCTCATTCTGTGACTTGGTAGGTGCTTTTTGTTGCTCAGCAACCACATTCTCAGTTTCAGGTAATGTATTAGAATCTTCCTCATCCATATAGACAAATGATTTCTAACTCTTAGGTTCATGTGTGCTTTCAGCTTCATTTCTTTATGCATACTCATCAATTCTAACATTTGCACTTTCTACAATTTTTTTAGTGGTAGAGTTCAAACACTTATATGCTTTACTTTTAGTTGAATAACCAAGAAATATGCCTTCTTCTCCTTTAGCATCAAGTTTGTCATTTTTGTTACCCTTTAGTATGAAACATTTGCTTCCAAAAACTTTGAAATATCTTACATTAGGTGCATATCCATACCATAGCTCATAAGGTGCAGCAATAGTACCTTTCTTGACTTGTACATTGTTCAGGGTATAGACTGTAGTACTTACAGCTTCTATCCAATATTTATGTGCAACATTTTTCTCCATCATTAGTGTCCTGGCACAATCCATGATAGATTTATTTCTTCTCTCAGCAATACCATTGTGTGGTGGTGTCCTAGGTGCGGACATCGGTCTTTTTATTCCTCGGTCATTGTAGAACCTGTTAAACTCATTAGAAATAAACTCACCTCCTCTGTTAGATTTTAGACATTTTAGATTTTTACCTATCTCCTTTTCAACTTTTGCCAAGTACCACTTAAATAACTAGAATGCATTAGATTTTTCTTTAAGAAACATAACAGTCATCATTCTTGAGTAATCATCAACAAATAGAATAAAATATTTGTCTCCACAGTAACTTTTCTCACCAATGGGTCTAAAAAGGTCAGTATGAACCAATTCTAGAATTTCCTCAAAAGTATGAGTTTTTCTTTTGAAACTAGACTTAGTCATCTTTCCCAATTGACATTGCTTACACATTGCATTTTTAGGTTTCTTTAACTTAGGTAGCCCTCTAACTTTTTTCAATTTACTTATGCTTACCAAGTTATCAAAGTTTACATGACACAACCTTTTATGCCATAACCAAACATCATTATATTGTGCAAAAAAGCATGTCTCATCAGCTAAATCCATATAGAACAAGTTACCTTTAGTCTTCTCACCACCTCCAACTAGTTCTCCATTAGCATCATAGATCTTTGCTTTCCTGTGATGGAACTCAACTCTATAACTAGAGTATTCAACTGTGCAATACTCAATAAATTATATTTGAGATCATCAACCCAATATGCATTGTCACATTTGATC
The DNA here is from genome assembly GCA_018584345.1 of Thuja plicata. Taxonomy (NCBI): domain Eukaryota; kingdom Viridiplantae; phylum Streptophyta; class Pinopsida; order Cupressales; family Cupressaceae; genus Thuja; species Thuja plicata. The sequence goes on along the minus strand of MU228426.1, from coordinate 1,620,829 downwards.
TTGTCAGTCAAATTAATTGATCTTTTCCCTTTAACAAGACATGGTGCATCATTACCAAATTTAACATAACCACCATTACACTGATCTAGTGTCTCAAATTTATCTTTATCACCAGTCATGTGATGTGAACAACCACTATCAATAATCCAATGGTCACCTTTACTCATATAAGAAATTAGTGTAGTTTTCTCATCATCATCAGAATCATCTTTCATAGCAACATACACAACTTCTATATCATTTTCATCAAAATTGTTAGAATCGTTGTCAGAAGCTTCTTCAGCTATATAACAAGATTTCTTACCTTTATCTTTGTAATCCTTATACCTTATGATGTCTCGTTCATCCTTTCTATCTTTGTACTTGTTTTCCCTTCCTTCATCTTTTTCATTCTTATGAGGACATCTAGTAGAAATATGACCAACTTTGTTACATGAAAAACATATGATAGGAAGTTTACCTTTGAATTTTCATTTTCCTCTAGATAGTCTTTTTGCCAAGAGTGCTTCAAGTTCTTCTAGATCATCATCTATGGTGTCACTGTCACTGTTCACACATTTCTTTCCTTTCTTTGATTTGTTAAGGACCAATTGGGATCTAAATGTAGTTTCAATAGCTTGTGGAGTGTAGTTATCAAATTTGACATCTCAAATGCAGTAAGTCTACCTACCAGACTTTCCAAAGTCAAATTATTGTTAGGAGTACATCTTAACTCTTGAATTGTAGAGACTCCAATAGCATATATAGGAAGAAGAGTCCTCAATACCTTTCTCATAATGGTGTTATCATCAATGGTTCCCTTAGCTCCTCTGATAGCATTTACCACTTCCTTTATCCTACCATAATATTGAATTATATTTTATCCTTCTTGCATTTTCATTTCATCAAACTTACCTCTCAAGCTTTTAGATTTGGCTCTTAGTACATTTGTATCACCTCCATAAATGGTTTCTAGGGTATCTCACATTTTCTTCGTAGCTGTGCAATCCTTTATGTCTTCAAACTCATGATAGTTCAGCGATGATTCAATCTCCAACATTGCTTGATTGTGTTCCTGCTTTTATCTTAACTGTGCAGTTGTGGCAGGTGCAGTGGGGGCTACATAAGCATTATCAACATAGTGCTTAGCTGAGTCACCAATACCAGCCAGATGCAACTTCATCAAACTCTGCCATGAAGGGAAGTTATCTTTGTTCAGCTTTGGTACCTCCTTATACATCTTGATCTTTTGCTCCAAGTACCTTCAAACTATTTTCAAGAGACCAAAGCTCTGATACCAATTATTATAATGAATTTAGAATAACTAAGAGGGGGGAGAATCAGTTATCCTCAGGTCTAGATGTGCCCATTAAAAATTTATACCAATTTGAACAACTCAGATCTGCTCGGCAACAATAACATAAAATAATAACATACATATTTAGTTTACTATTCAGATGTAATTAGCTTGTAAAAACTTAACAGTAAAACTCAACATTAACATTCACACAAGTTGACACCAAGATTTAACGTGGAAACCCAATATGGGAAAAACCACCAATAACATGCTATCAACTTTTCACTCTTCTGAAGTGAGCTTTGTTAGGAGCCAACCCTGTTAAAGGTTACAAAACATACTGCTAAATGTGACCTGGTTAAAGTGTCATGCCCCGCCAGGGAACCCAGGAGGACAAGCCAACTAACTACTAAGAGATGTGATTATAATTTTTTTTTTGAAATATTATAACTAATCTAAGTCCTCATAGGTTCCCTAACATTGTTATTCAAGTAACATAATCCAACCTAATCATTTGACCATTGAGGCATTGATTGATTAATATAAGTTTGCAATTCATTCCTTTACTCTTAACATTAAGTTACATGTATAACCTTACCATCAATCCTAATATTTTAACATGAATCCAGGTGAATTATCCTTTACTAAAATTATGTCATTATTTACACTATTTATTAAGCATTCACATGAAAGATAAACATTCGATGGATATGCAATGCCCTATATACTTTATTATTTCATACGCATTTGTGAAACATAGTAACCATAATGCGATATTAAATTCTATATCTATTTATTCATAGATTCATTAACTCATAATAGTTTTCCCACAACCACACATCAAGAGATAGCACATTCATTCATAAATACATTATTTCATATTAAGTCTAAGATCATTCATAATACCAAAAGTAATAAAAGATAGGTGAATAACTACCCTAAACAATTATCTTTTCATATTGATAACATATAATATTTTCCCTTTCCTTTTTCCTAGATCTACCCATTCCCTTATACATTGCTTTGAATTACATTGATATACATCATATCATCATATCCAATGATTTACAAGAGATTTATTTTACAAGAATGCACATGCATAAGCACATCTTTACATATACAATAAGAAGTCTTCAAAACTGGAAATCCAAAAGGAACAGGAGCCAAGAACATCCATCTGACCATGAACAGTACCTCGATATAATAAAGATTAACCACCCAACCATGTAGATCCAAAAAATTTCCACTCCCCTATGCTAGGAGACAGAGACCAAGGTCCACACAAGAAGGTAATGACTAGGATACCCCTAAGGTGATGGTAGCCCTTCCCAAAACATCACATGAATGAAAAAACAAAAATATCACAAGGACATAAATTACATTGGTAGGAACTCTAAGACACATGCTAGGTGAGTGTCATCGCATAGCCCTCACCCCTTGGGTTACCCATCAGCCACTCTAGGGCCAGGCCCCCAAGTAGGCACATGCGGAACTGAACATCTCTCATAGGGATGAGACTATCCACTTGTGCTATCACAATAGCACCTTCTCCCACTCCCATCTGTAGCCTTTACTAGCACTACCGGCATGGGTGAGGCTTATCTTAGTTAATGTGTAGTTCCCTCCCCATAAATTTATTAATGTTTTCACTTGATTAAACAACTCACCAGTGGGTTACCCTGGTACTAGCCAATTAGGGCCCCGACCTCCACTGTGAGCCACTCAGCTAGTGTTCTTAGGCTCCCTACCTTTATAAAACATCAAAAGTCCATAAGAAACCCACATAATAATCCATAGGAAGACATAACAATGTCGCAACATCAAACAGTTGAGTTTAGGAAAGTACTAGTTGTCTTGAATCCTTTGGACAACCCTAAACCATAATCGAGTACATAGATAGATAAAACACAACCACATTGCATCAAATGCATCAAAAGGGATTCTCAACAACACAATAACATCATGAAACTCATAAAAACATAAATTATAACATCATAGCAACCTAGGATTGGTTTTAGGGGATCACTGATTGACCCAAGTCCACCAAACAGTCCTAAACCCTAATCTAGCATTCAAAAGGCTTCAAAATGTATAAAAGACATCAAAATGCACCATGAATGATATTAAAACCATTACATGAAATCATTCATAATTGTGTTCCAAAAACAAACCCTAATAGCCTTTGGGTGATGATGGGACCCCTAGACATCAATTTAACCCTAAAACCATCAATCTAGAAGACATGTGCACTTGGTGACCTAATCTATGCACTTGGTATGATAATCTACACACTTGGTAAGATAATCTATGCACTCGGTCATAGGAGCTACATACTTGGGGCCCAGAGTTGCGCAGGTCGCTTTGTTCCTGCGCAGATGGCACAGAAAAAGGCAGTTTTGACAAGGTCTCATAAACGACCATAACTGGGAAGATTTTGGATACTATAAGTGAAATCTGAGGAAGACCCATTTGAGATCTCCTTGATTACCTTCTATAAACATATATTTGGACACACAAAACATCATATAATCCTAGGGGATTAACGTATAACATAAATAGGTCCTAATGGAGAAAGAAGGAAACAACAACATAAAATGATTCCAAACTTATAAAACTTAATCCATCAGGTATAAAATACTTTTAAACCCATCAATAGACATATAATAAATCATGAAATAACTATAATACATTTATTTAATATTCACAAAGATTATATTCCAAAAGAAGAACAATGCAATACACACACACAAAATAGGTTGACAGAGAAAAAGTCTCTTTCAGGTATGGATTGTACCTGGAGTCCTGCAAAGAAGGTAGAAGGAATAGAATGCCTAGATGATACAAGGGATTTCAAAACCATGCAATACCATCCAATTAAAATTAGAACTAGAGGCTCCACCACAGCATGATATCTCTCTCTCCCTGAAGTCTCCCATCCAATTCTCTGATCTCGAATCACATAAAATTTTCATTCTAAAACTATCTCCCTAAAACTATCAGAGGAAATCATTCCCAAGTTTTTTTCCACTAATTATCTCTCTATATTTTATTCCTCCAAAATCCTCTCTCCTCCTCATCTAGAGAAGGACCTCTCATAAATATGCTACAGGAGTGGTTGCACGGGAAAAATCCAACCGATGCAACCATCCATAACCAAAGGCTAGTTAATAGTTTAGGAATAGATATTATTAATTTATTTACTTAAATAAAGGTTAATGTAGATTTATCTTAGCACAAAGTATATATATATTTACCATTTTACTTTATCTTAGCCATCAAGGAATTTATCTTAAGGTAATTACGTTTAGTATTTACCATATAGTCTTATAACAAGATTGCTACACAAATCATAAATACATATAATCATATAATTATATATATATATATATATAAACATATGCATATGTGTGCACCCATATGCTTATGAGTATATATACCTATTTAATTGTTATTTATTATTATTATTATTATAATAAGAAGACATTAATTTATGAATATACTTTATAATCTTTATTACAAGATATTTTAATTTCATATTTTGTTGATTACTCCAACCTGATATAATATTATAAAAGATATAACGCTCAAACCAAGAAGCAAGAGAATACCCACTCAAATAAACCAATCCTCAAGCAAATCCTATGGAACAATAATTCCAAAAATAATTACAAGGTAGACAAGTTATCCAGACAACAAAATAAGTTACCATCATGCCAAGGAAAACATATACATGACCAAATCAGGAGTACCCAACCCAGGTGCAAAGGATCATAAGAAAAGGACCAAAGGTAGGCTTATTCTTGTGAGGACTTGGTACTGTCTCCATAACAACAACGATCAAGGATTTTGGGGCACGTTCAGACCTGTGAAGCTAGGTGAAGTCAATGCCCAGTACCTGCAAGCCTGCATCATAGATAAGAAATACATGTGCATTGATGTACATATAAAAGAAGACATTGCAGATAGATGATCAGGATCAATACATCATGTGGACCTCATCCATGTGAGTAACTATGACTTCATACCGAATCATGAAGACACATCATGTATATAGACACACACACTCACACACAAAGAATGTAACATGAGGGTTAGAATCTTGATCATTGGGTTAGTCAATAATCGATACTAATAATAACTCATCATAATCATAATAAATGTCCTAAACCATTAAGTGACATACAAGATTCATCAAAAGTAACTTTAATAGAAGAATATATCTATATCCATCCATCACATATCACATAACATCCTAGCTGTGTTCAGAAAGGTGTTGAAGGTCCTTTATACATACATGGGGACAAACACATACATAAATGATACCTTCAAATAATATGTCTTATATTAGAATTCTTAGGTACAAGCTGATGAAATCATTATAAAAATCTTACTGGAAAACAAGTATTAAGCTATAAGGAAACATCTAAAGGTCTTACTTCATTCAAAAGCACAAAACTTGTATTAGGGTTAGAGGGGTATTACATAAAGGATTTAATCACCCTGTAAGGAGTGGCCTTGTTAGAGGACTTAGAACATTCCACCTGAATGTCACCTTGCTAAAGGATTTATACAATGAATGTTAGGTCAACCTGGTTAAAGGATTTTCACTTATACAATGGTTAGAAAGTAATCAGCAGGTGTGATCTGATACATACAACTTACTTTGTAAATCCAGATCCAATACAGCTTTAATGCTAATTCACTGAGTGGCCTCCATTCTCATTTCAATCTTCAGATCTTCTTGGAAATCCTTCAAGCAATCACTCTTGCAGTTCTTTTCTCCTTTGTTCAGCCTTCTCAGCTAGATCATGTCAATCAGTCAATTAACTATGCAATCTTCTTGCATAGTCTACATAAATCATGAATAACCTCCTAAGGTTATCTTATACCTCTTCATCTAGGTCAAATATATCTTTTTCCTCTTAATCAAGATCATAGATCTTAGGTTAGGTCAGATCCAACTGATCTTTCCATCTTTACATTTAATTTCCTTCTCCAATGCAATCACTAAATAAATCTTTGATCCATGCATTAATTACGGTTACCAATGCATTTACATAGTGTGGATCAATCATTCTTATCCTTAATGAACTTTACATATCCCAATAAAATCAATTATTTCAGCCAGAGATCTCAAATCTCAACAATTACCAAAATATTATTGCTCGACCAACACTTTGTTCCTTAGAAATTTATTGGCACTCAATCATCACTGACTTCGCTTGGCATACACTTTCGTTCGGCACAAACTGTTCTCAATAAACTGTCATTGAAAGATAAAAAACTCATTACTTTGTCAATGTGCCAACTGATCTAGTACCCTTGTGATTTCTCATAACTCAACCATTCCACTTGGTCTTCTTGTTAAATCTCCTTCATCAATCAATAGATATGGTACTCAAACAGATAGCAATAGTCTCACCAGTTAAGGTTTGACATCAATGACAAAACAACATTTTTTTTCATTTTAGCTTTCCAACAATATTTCCAATAATAGGTTAAGGCATCCAGGGTGTTTTAGTCTTGTTTGTGGTAGATCTGTAATAGATTTGTTTAAAGGATAACTATGATTTAGAATTTGTTTTCAGATGTGTATGAGTTTGGGGTATTAAGGATATTACAAAGTTGTCTTTTAGTGTTATGTTGATTAATGTATTGTTTATTCTAGGGTCTCTTCCAAGGGGAGGGTTAAATACTTTAAATAGGTAGTTGTATATTTGAACACACTAGTGGATCCATAAGTAGAACTTGACTAATAGGGTATGTTTGATATAAGGCATTACACATATCATACTGTGCTTATTTCTTTGTTCATAATCTTCCTTTTACAGTGTTACGTTTGACTTTGTTATCCATTAGATAAGGCATTGGTCTATGTGGGATCTGGGGTATTTCAAGGATCCATTAATCAAATGTATCAAACAAAATCCTTTCCCTTCATGTTTGTAGGAAGGAGTTAGAGTAGGTCTAGTTTTCAATCATACTTTGTGCAAGTGGGATACTACATAAGATTTGGTGAAAACATTGAGGTACATGTTACTTATAGGATTGAAATCTATTCCACAGTTATATATCTGAAAGCTATTATTTGTCACAAGGGGTTATGTGTGTGAAGATAAGGTATACCCACCTGAGTGATGTGGAGCTCAAAGTGTAGAAGGTCTTTGAACCTTGTCAATGTTGGCTTTCTCTTGTCTCCTTTCTGGTGAGGGAGTTGAGTTTGTGTCCTGGATTTTTAATCCCGCAACCTATTCTCATAATCTCATCTAGGAAAGGAGATTTCAAGAAAAAAACCAACAAATGGGATATACACTTACCTAAAGAATGATTGGATTCTTAACCTCCAACTAGAATTGATAATTTTATTTTAACCGAGGTTGTCACAATAATAATGGTAGTGATAAAAAAAATGTTGTTGAATACTGCATAACACCATGAAAAAGAGAACTAGAATGTATGTATAATGCACAACAATCAACAATAGGACTATCTACAAAATAGCATACAATCCAACTATAAAGATGAAGAGGAAGAGGCAGGAATAGTAGAAGAATAAATGATGCCACCTAATTTAACTTTGAAAAGGTGGGTCATTATTCCATAGTGTGTTGGGGCAAGAAGAAGAAGAAATTTGGAATCTGTGGTGAGGAAATACATGATATTTATAAATGTGATAATGTTAGACATTTTTTTTAGAATGTTGCAGCACCATTTTGAAGTGACCAAGTTTATCATAATCATAATGGTAGTGGTAACAAAAGAAATTATGTCGAATATTCCATACCATGATGAAAAGGAGAAATAGAATGTATGTGTAATGCATAACAATCAGCATAGTAGAAGAATAAATGATGCCACCTACTTCAACTTTGAAAAGGTATTCCATTATGCCACAGTGTGTTGAGGCAAGAAGAATAAGAAATGTGGACTCTGTGGTGAGAAAATACATGATATTTATAAATGCGATAATGCTAGAATTTTTTTCAAAACATTGCAACACCATTTTGAAGTGATGAATGGAAAAATAAAAGCTAGAGTAATCTAAAGGGAAACCCCATAAGGGATAATATGTTTCCATAGAATGGATGTATGGTCCTCAAACACATAAACTGAAGAAAATTTTGGAGAATTTTTAAATGGAAAAAAGAAGAAAAATCTAGATGTAAGAGGAAGGCTAATGTATTAACAAGACAAGGGACAAACATAAAAAAAAATAAGTAGAAGGAAGATATAGAAGAAGAATACGACAATTCTAGTCCAGAAGAAACATAAATAGAATACTTATGACTGATCAAGAATAAACTTGAGAAGTTGGTTGAACAAGATAAAAAAAAAATTATCCAACAACAACAAGATGAAAATGGCTTGTTTCATGGAAGAAGAAGTTAAAATGTTAAAATTCATAGTTTCTCTATCGTGACAAAAGGAATTGGTGGTAAACATTAAATAGCCAAAAAATATTGGAATAAACAAAAAATAAGAAATCAATCAAATATTAGTAGACCAAAATTGAAGAAATGGTCGCTTGTTGATTAATTTACACCTTAATGAGAAAAAGTTAAAATACTTGATGATTGACCTTGCAGCATACTTAAATATTATACTAGCAACCACATGGGAAATGTTAGGAAAACTAAATTTATAGACACCAATGAACATTATTCTAGTTCATGGTTTTGGAATAGAAACCTTAGGAAGTTGGAAGATAAGTCAATGTTAAAGGTATGAAAAAACTTGTTGAATTTGAGGTGGCCACATGGGAAAAGTTAGGAAAACCACTAATGAATATCAATCTAGCTGATGGTTCTACAACGGAAACCTTAGAAACTTGGAAGTTAAGTAAATGTTAAAGGTATTAAAAAACTTGTTGACTTAAAGGTTGTGGAAACAAAGGAGTTCCATTTAACACTTTTACAGACCTAATAGGTTTAATATGGTTTGTAAATTCAAATGGCATTATAGACTCCCAAGAGGGGGAAATATATTTTGAAAATTATAGTAAAGTAGTACACATTCCTCTTGGAAAACCAAAAGATGGATCATAATTAAAGAAAAGTGCACAAGATAATAAGGGATAATACACGTAAAGAGTCTATATTCCATCTCTAAATTTTGAATACAGAAGAAGAAAAAGATTCAAATAGTGCCAGAAAAAATCAACTCAATAGTTACAATGCTAGTACTGATAATGATGATGTTCTTGAGCACTAGATGCAATGCAAAAAAAGACTTAACATGTTGAAGAGTTTATGGATTTTGGAGAGCATTCCTAATACACAACCTAACCCCTAAATCTCCCCAAAATAAAGTCAAGTATTCTAGACTACAAACAAATAACCAAAAACATTATAAGTTGCAATCTACAAAAATATGCAAAATTAGTCAAAATACATCATCCAAATCTTGGAAGTTTTTAATAATCCATAAGGCGGCCACAAATTAATTAATGCACATAGAATAAAAGAAATATTTGAGTGACTAACCATGAGGATTCCTTTCAGAGGTAAACTAGAAGCCTAAATAGTAAGTCCTAATACTAGTTGATAACCCTTGTTGGATCCAATAGGATATAGGTAAAAGTATGATAAACATCACTTGATGTAATAATACTTGTATTATAGTGTATTATAAAGTAGGTAGATAGGAATAAAGACCAAAAGATATTCTTAGGAAAATTTAATGGGAATAAAATATTGTAATAAGGTAAGAAAGGGTCTAACTAGTGTTCAGTCAGCTACATGATGAAAATTTATGCCTCTAAAAACCTCATCCATCACAAAGGAGATCATTCAAGCCATTAATAGATTACTAACACAAGGGGGAATCCACCAAAGAAGGGCATCAAAAAAACTAAGGTTAGAAATCTTACTAGAGCTAGTTTTTATGGGAGGAGCTTAGACATCAATAATATCACAAACCCTATAGTGAAGGATGCAAAAAAGGTGATTTCCTATAAGATATATCTCACCAACTGAGAGTGGTCCACTACTGCTATCACTATGCACATAAAATAACAAATTGTGGTTGAAGGTAAAGACTTTTATGTATTCATAATTCTCAAAATGGAGCTACTAGATAATTCCACTTGGATAAAGAACACAGGATATAACATCTGGAATGGTACACTATTGATTTTATTAGCTTTCTATTTCATGAATTGGTTACCCTGGTATGTAAAAAAGGCGTGGGATACAAATAGGCCATTGGTGACATAGATACAAGATTATGCTAAGAATTTATAAGATCCCAACACCTGCATACAAGTATTTTGTGTATACTTGAAATCTTTTCAAAATAAATATAGGAATAGTTGAAGAATTTTAAGTGCAATTATCTAGAAGTATCTAGATACCATTTCTTTTCAAATAGACAAGGACTACACAATCATGGACACCAAAGACCAAGCATCATGGATTAACCCTTTACCATATGAGGTATTATATACACAAGTAGAATCCTATAAAATAAGTTTGTTAATCTTGTTGGCAAGGGACACTGCTCTTGATGATTTGTATGTTGTCATTGATGGAAAATATACATATTTTCCATGGTCACTTGTCATTTTTTGGAGTTACTGAAGGATTGATTGCAAATCTGGAAAAGTATGGAAGAATGTGGATAATACACAAGTTTTAGTAAAAAAGATTAGTATGGACATGTATGATTGAATTTTGAATTGAAAACCTAGGAGGAGCTTCACTGGAGTATAGTGCATCTTATTCCTACTTCGCAAATATTGGGGAGTTTATACGATCAAGCTATGACTCTCTGAGTATCATTTTTCCTATGCTCAGTTAGTTTCAGTGAAGGTATATTGTTGGATCAATCAACGATCCTAACAGATCGATGATCCAATCGGTTTGATAGTTTAATTTGGTAGAGACAACATGGTAGAAAACATATATGTTGTTGTTCAAGGTTAGGAATAGGATTTGGGTTAAGACTTGTCCAACACTTCACACATTACTCTAACTATTCTTGAGGCTGACCAATGGAGATATTACTTTTACAAGTGGATATATAAGATCAATTTTTGTGACAATTTGGAAGAGCGATGGTAAGATATGGTGTGTGTGTGTGTGTGTGTGTGTGTGTGTGTGTGTGTGTAATGCCCCTCTAGGGAACCCAGGAGAACTAACCTAAACCTAACACTGAGTTACCAGGATAGATTTTTTTAAATGTTTACAAACAATAATGATAATAATGTGGAAGCAATGCAATGAGATACATGACATATACATAAGTAAAACTTGAACATAGATAACAATTCTCGAGGGTTCCTTGACGTAGAATTACTTAAACAAAATAATCTACGAAGAACAAATATAAAGAACTATTTATAAAGGATACATCAACTAAATCCATAATATACATCTCATAACTTACATCCTCTACACATAACATAGGGTATGTAGTAATCACTCTAATACAAGTATGATACAACAACTAACATAGGTATCACTTTCGATACACTCTTACAAGATCACAACTGATATGATAAGATCAAAACCTCCAAAGATAAACATGATGAAAACAACACAATACATCCTCCAAAGGATGCCATCCAATACACACATATGGTTACAAATATACACCTCATGAAACTGAACCAGTCTCCACAAGAATCAGAAGATAGAACTGCATCGAAGATCATCCAAGCATGAAGAAGAACTGTCAGATCTCAATGGTAATAAGAATCACTACCACCCGACCGCATGGAACCAAAGGTCCACTCCCACCATGTTGAGGAGATAATAGCAGGCCCACTCACATGGGTATACAACATGAAGGCAATCAAAGGTATACAATTCATCGTAAAGAACACATAGGAAGATCCTAGAAGCTTTCTGATCACAACGAGAAAGACTAAAGCCAAAGTATAAGGATGGAAAGATCAAGACAACTAGAAATTCAAGATCAAAGAAAAGGTACACCATCCAAAGATAAAAGAACATACATAAGATATCCAAAATGCCAACATAAACCAAATACTGAATCCAAAAGCCAAATGCCAACACCACAACCACAAAAGGTAAAGCAAGACCTATGGAGGAGACGTAGGCTACATTCTATAGGATTGTCATCACATGGTCAATCACTTGAGTTACCTTGGACTGGCCTCTCTGGACCCCAGACCCTCAACATGACTCATGCGGAACTAGAATACCCTTTCATGATGACGAGGAATCTAATCATACCTACTCTCTAGGTATCATCCCATTCTCATCCTCAGTATTTACAAGCACTCAAGGCATGAGCGAGGCATCATGATCAATCTTGTAATTAATGTAAACCCCAATTTTTATTATTAAGTTATCACTTATTAACAAACTTACGATAGGTCACCCTAGAGTGGCCTCTTTGGGCCCCAGAATCCTATTGTAAGTCACTCCCCTAAGATGCACCTAAATAACCACCCCCTAAGCTCAAGGTCACAAATATAATCTCATAAATCTCATAAAATGGTTCCTACCCATATAGGAACTACTAGTCCTCAACTAACCATAGCAACATGAGACATTCTCAAAAGATCTCATAACATGAGTACAAACATACTGTAATACCCACCTCTTAGTTTGCTTTTCAGTTTGTGGATGCCTAACTCTTTTAGGCATTTTGATGTATGTGTGGTTATTTCACTTGATTTTGAGGATATTTATGTATTACATTTCAGTATGTTATTGATCAATTATTATCATGTTGTATATCGTTGAAAAATACCTCCTATAACTCCTAGAAAATGATAAATTAGATTGTTTATAGTTCAAACTATAGAGAAGGAAGAATTAATTAAATCTATGGAGGAAAAAAATTGTTTTGGAGGCCAAAATATTGATTCTAGGTAAAATATTTACTCTCTAGACAAAAAACACAGTCAAAAAAATACTTACACAGTAAATATTAAAAAACCCAGAATGAGACAAAACTTTAAAAAAGTCAAAATGGGGTTTGAGGAAAAAAAAAACTATATGCTTGGCAAATTTAATTTAGTTGAAAAATTCATGTTTGGACTATTTGTCCTCTTGCATTCCGTAATTCGAAATTATAAAAAAAAAAAAATTAAAACAAACTAATTTTGATTTGTTAATTTTGTTTTTAAAAAAATAATTAAAAAAAAAAATGATATAGCATGTGATATGGGGGGGCACCACCTCCCCAAATCCCCACGCGCTATGGCAACACATGCCTTTACAAGCACATGATACTCCCTAGGGAGTAGGGGAGAGGGGGACCACGTGGGGTCCTCACCTCCCCCACATACCCCCTTGCTCTTTCTTTTAGAAAGGCTACGTAGGTTTAAGGGGTTAGTTTAGTTTTTTAAAAAGCTTACTTTAATTTCATAAAGTAGTTTTAAATATTATTTAATATGTGTTTTAAATTTATTTTATGTTTTTTTTAAGTTTTTTTAGAATATTTTAATCTATGTAATTTAGTTTTTCATTTAATCATGGTAATATTGTTAATTTACATTTTAATTTTTCATTTAATTTAATTTTTATGTTATAAAGGTGATTATTAATTAATTCAAATTAATGATTAATTGGATTGAATTTTTAAATTGGCATTGATTTAGTTTTTTTAATTAAATGAAATTAAAGTTATTTTAATTTGGATTTCTGTTTAATTAAAGATATTGTTCTTGTTAAAATATCGCATGTATTTCTGCGAGCATTATAAGGGGGATTTATTTTGTCACTATTATTAATTGACTATTGTTAAACAACAAATTCTATGGTATAGTTGGTTATTAGAGACATTATTGGACAATTAATATTGACGCTTATGTTGCTCCTAGGAATTTTATAATTTTGTAATTATAACTGATAATTGGTAATTATTTCTTAGATGTATTTATAAGTTGTTTTTATAAATAGATCTATAGAAAAGGTTAACGTTTCGCCAAATATGGAATATTTAATTATTTCTAGACAGTAATTTTAGTGAGTAAATGAATTTGCATAATTAAGAATTATAAATTTGTTTATTCTTACGTTGACATTATATTTGATTTTATGCATTCTGAAATGAATTGATTACACCATGATGTGTTTTGGGTGCGTGATTAAATGAAATGTATATTCTTTTGTGTTATCATGTTTTCGGGTATTTGCTGGGCAAGATGACCCTTAGGACATAATCCAGAGGTTTTGGGATTGTACTCTGTATGATGTTATTATGATATCAGCTTGTGTGTATATGGTGATGTCATAGTCCTAATTTGTTAAGACCCAACCTGGTTCGGTTCTGATGTATTGATTGGTCCTGTGAGAATATTGTGGATGTTTTAGGGTTTTGAGAACCTGTGTGCACCTGAATATACAGGATGCATTTGAATTATGAATTATCCTTATGATACTCTTTTGTGAACCTAGGGTAGGTTACCTAGGTGTATAGTAAGAGGTGGCTTGCAATAAGTATCGGAGCCCACAAGTGGCTGTCAGGGTTTGCTTATTGTAAGTATTGGTAACAAGTGATAACATAATTAATCTAATTAGGATGCGCTAGATTAAACTAATAAGATTAATGCCTCACCCATGCTTAAGCGCTAGTATAGGCTAAGATGGAGGATGAGATGATGCTTGCCCCCTTTCAAGTTGTGGGTTCGGGCATCATTAGTGATCTTGTCTGTTTGAAAGGTCATTAATATCGTGTATGGTCACTTGGGTGTCAGAATCCACTAAGAGATTTTCAAGACTTAACTCAAGGGTTAGACGTACATGATGACACCTTCCTATATACAACTTAGATTATCCTACATGCGTCAATTACCTCTGGTGTTGTTTAGTGTTCCTTGTTATGGTTTAGAGTGCTTCTAGGATCTTCCTTTGCATGGAGTATGAGGTCATGTGTACCTTGTTTGTTTTCTTGTTGTATACCTCATGTGATGGGCCTGTTACTATCTCCTCAGCATGGTGGGAGTGGACCTTTTGTTCCACATGGTCGGGTGGTAGTGATTCTTATTACCATTGAGATTCCGACGGATTCTTCTTCATGCCTGGATGTTCCTTATTGCAGTTTCATATTCCTAGTCTTTTGGAGACTTGATCATTTACTTGAGATTTGTGTATTGTACCATATGTATATATTGGTTATCATCCTTGGAGGATGCATTGTATTGATTATTATGTATTATTACATGCCCTTCGACTTGTGCAGTGGATGTTGATTAGGTAGTATACCTTATGGTATCAGATGTATATGTAATCTTTATTATGAGATGTATGTTACTGGATTTAGATTATGTAACCTTTTATGTCAGTTCTTTATTATTATAATCGTAGATTAGTTTGTTTAAGTAATTATACGTCAAGGAACCCTTGAGAAATGTTAATCTTGTATGAGTTGTGTTTCATGTATGTCATGTACTTCATTGAGTTGCTTCCGCATTGTTATCATTATTGTTTGTAAACATTTAAAAAAAATTATTATGTGAACTTAGTGTCGTGTTTAGGTTAAGTTCTCTTGGGTTCCCTGGCGGGGAATTACACATACCAGGTTCAAGAAAGACCATCGAACCAAGACAACATTATAAGATACATGTACTGAAAATCCCACACAAGACACCATGAAGGTTCATATCCCTAAACCCTAACAGATACCTGACATGATAAGGTTTACAACAGAAAGAACATGTACATCACGGCATAAAAAGTACATCCCTATAAGGAGCTTGTTAGAATTAATCTTTTCGTGGTTGAAAATATGTATTTAAAAGGATAAACCAAGGTATCCTTATTTGTATTTGTCCTCTAGTCCAAGTAGAAGGACATGTCACTATTTTGTATTTCTTTTAATAAGGAGAATAGATATTCCTCCTTAAGAGGAATCACACATTTGTCACACACACAATATGAATGTGGCATTCATAGGAGAAGGGAGTTACATGCAAACTCCTCCACTCATCTCTACTTAAGAGCTGTCTCTCACACACTTGCTTCGATAATCTTCTCCTCTCTCATTTCTTCTCTCAATCTCTCATTGCTCTCATTATTGCATTGAGCTTATTGCTCTCATCCATAGGCTTTTTTTGTCATATTATTATTATTCACAAAGGGGTTTTTCTTTGCTTTTCCCCTTACCAAAATCTCTTGGCTCTTTGTTGGATTCTTGGAGTTTCTCATGTGCTTGGTGATTGATCTTGAAAACTTTATCTCACATTTGGCTT
>MU228426.1:1572202-1597694 GCA_018584345.1 Thuja plicata | reverse complement strand
TAAACTAAGTTTAAACTAATTAAAGTTTAAATTAATTTAAAAAAAAAAACAAATAAAAATAATAATTTAAAAAAAAAACACTTTAGGGGGGGGTCTCGCCCCACCTCCATCCGCTGCAGTTCCATTTTAAAAAGGGTTGCCCGCAGGCCCCCCCCATGGGGACTGTCGCAAGGCAGTGGGACCCTACGGTCCCCACTGTGGTTAACCACAGTGTTCCGCAGGCCCACAGCCTGCGGCCCCTGTGGATACCACATACGAGGGGATGCGGTGGCCCCTATCACCTGCCTTCCCCAATGCAAAATTTCTTGTTTTTTACATTCTTTTTTAAAAAAAAAAAAACCTTTTCCTTTTAAAGCATATTTTATATAAACTTTAGAAAGACATTTTTTTTAATAAACATTTGTTTATTAAGATATATTATATTTTTTTTTATTTTATTTTTTTTCTGGTGAATTTTCTTAATAACCAGACTGTATTTTTTTTCAATAAAACAGCAAGCTCTATTTTTTTTTTTTTTTTTTCTTAACAATAATTTCAAAAGGGGAATCTCTTCCTTTTCAAGGGCAATTTTATAAGCTGTATTTTCAATAATATAGGTTTTTTTCAATAAAAAATTATAAATAAACAAGGAGGGATTTTTCTTTTCTCCCACATGTAATTTGATGAAAACAAGAGGATTTTCTAATTTAATATTAATAATTTCAAGAAAGGTTTTCTTGTTTCTCAAGCATGCAAATTAATTCCTTTTTACTGTTTTCTTGCAGATTTAATTAGGGGTTTGGGCAAGGACTTGGTGAGGGTATAAATGTCATCTTTCCATAGCAAGGAGCTATAGATCTGAGGCTTTCAAGCAATTTTAACAACATTTATCATTTTTTCCTCAAAGAATTCTTCCTCCTACAGATCTGAAACCCTAAGGCCCAAAATTGAAAACTCATACATATCAATTGAAAACCCTAATGCCCTTTTGAAACTAACACCCAAAAATGAAACCCTTTATGCCCACAAGCACAAATATGACATGCAAATATGGAGGAAAGCACAAAATTGATCTAAGATTACATTTTTATCAATTTTAATCAGTCAACTCATCAAATACTCAAACAAGAGATCCTAGCTTTTCAAATGCATAAAAGACGGGGATCTAAAAAATTAGAATTCAAAAGCTGAAGACCCTACCTCAATAACTGATAAGAAACACAAATTCACAATCCAAGCAAGAAGAATCCACAATTCCAAGCAAGAGAATCCACAAATCCAAGCAAGCTCTCTCTCAAAACTCCAATCACCTAATTTTTTTCCTTCTCCTTGATTGAACAACCTCCAAAAAGGCTTCCAAACCAAAGATATAGATAATCCAAACAATTAGGTTTTCAAAAAGTGAAAACCCTAAAGAGAAAATAAATTATCTAATTAATAATTAAAATAGTTCTTTATTTTCAATTTTACTTAAAACGTGCAAAACTCAACTTTAGAATATCAAAGCAAAGTGTTAAATTGAAAATGCATGAGAATATATTTCAATTAAATAAATCAATTAACCATGCAACTTAAAGTAAAATTCAATAATTTCACTATGCACAATTAATTGAATTTAATATTTATTAAATCTCAATTATCTAAACCAAGACTTAATAATTAAATCAATTAATTAAATATAGGTATTTAATTAATATTTAATTATTAAATAGCCTTATATTTCATATATCAATGTTTTAACCTTATTATAGGTGCAATAATTAACATCAATATTTACCATGAAAATTCATTAAATAAACCAAGCTAAAAACATCATTAATCCATCTAAAACCCATCTAAATAGATAATCAACTGAAACAGAAACCAAACACCCACAAATAGGCTTACGAATCCACGTCACTTGACATATTCAAATACGATAGTCAATCAGGTTCTTTGTCCATCAATAGGACAAAATAAGGGTATAGGGTATAGATTTGGACCTAATATTATCTCCCCTCTCTTACCATTGAGATATTGTGATAGGGCACGCTCACTCTTGCCAATTCAGGGAAGACCTAGCTCAGTACCTACAAACCTGTCATCACAAAGATGAGCATACATGCATATAATATAGAAAATAATGGTTGAGACTAGTTTATCATATGGATCTTGCCAAAGAAAGTAACTACGACTCTGTCCCATACCATATCAAGCACGTCAAACAAAAATGAAAAATATACAAATGATCCATGTACATATAAATCTAGGGTCAGTATTGTCATAAAACCATAATCGAAATGACATCCTAACATATACATAAGCATCATGAAAAAACCATAAATCATATGCAAATAGGAGATATAACACTCTAAGCAATGAATCAATAACATATTGAAATGTGATACATAAATATCCTCTAAACCATCTAAAATAAACCACACATACATGAAAAGGCCTAAAAGAGTTCGGCAACCAAAATTGAAAAGAAAAGTAAGAGGTGGGTATTATTGTGTGTGTGTGTGTGTGTGTGTGTGTGTGTGTGTGTGTGTGTGTGTGAAGGATCAGTAATCAGAGGATCAATTAACAGTTGAGAAGAGATAAAATGCTCTTCATTAGAACTGTATAAGCATAATAAAGATGCTACCAATCAATTCACAGTAAGTGGATTGTTATCCATAATTAGATCATATATTTGTAAGGGTTGTAGCCCTCTTTTGTAATTGAGCAGTGAGTTCTAGGTTGTAAACTTTAATGCATGTGCATTCCCCTCTTGTACTCAAACCTTTAACAGGGTTATTATTTCTACAAAAGTAGTTACTTGTGTGTTTCATCCCCATCGTGATTTTTCCCTTAACTAGGTTTCCACACAAAAATCATGGTGTTATAATGTTGTGGATGTTTTTTCTTATGCTTCTATTTTTTACTTTTAATTATATTTGGTCTATGGTTTTACAATAAAATAAGACAAAAAGGTTTGGAATACTGATTCACCCCCCCCTCTCCCAGTGTCCCTCAATCCTAAAAATTGTTATCAAATCTTTGTGCCTCGGAGGAAGTATAATGGCTTGAGAAAAATATTGGTGGAAGATTTAACCATTTCTAGCAAAAAGGTAGCTCTTGGTTGCACTTGAAGATCTTAATAAATCAAATTCTCATAGCCTGGAATTGGAATAGAGACTCAAGGATGATAAAAAAATTCATTGAGAATTTGAAGGAACAATTGAACAAATATAGGGATAAAATGAAAGATCTTGTTGAACAATTAAAGCAGAAAGGAAGCATTAATGATTCATAATCCTTAAAAGAAAAATTGAATGAATGTGAACAGATCACAAAAGATAGAGATAATTTGAAGCATGAAATGGAAGTTGTGGTAATGAAGAGGACTAAGGGGATTGAAGAAAAGAAAAATCTTGATCAATCCTTGAATAAAAAATCTAAGGAGTGTCATAAACTAAATTGTGAGGTTGGAAAATACAGATTGATCTTGAGGAATCTAGACATAATGAATAGGAACTTGAAAGAGTTAATGAGATACTTATAAATGAACTTTCTAAAACTAATGAATTCAAAGAAAAAATTAAATCCAATTTAGTGAAGATTGATGAACAATTGGAAAACCTAAGATCAAAAGGAGACAAACAAGGACTTGGATTTGAGAAGGGGGAAAGCTTTGGATCTAGTCAGAATAGCACCTTATCAGACAAACAGATGGAAGAACCTAAAACAACAACTGAGATAGCCTAATGGACAAAAATTTAATGGGAGATTCATTAGGGAGATTGTTGAGATATTGTTCAAATTGTGCATATATGTGTTGACATTAATTTTTTCTCATTGATGTCAATATATTCCTACTATTAGAGACAGTGTTCCTAGTTTGATTAGTGAGAATATTTATGTGGTACAACTACTATATTGAATATTAGATGATATGAAGTTGGATATGTGTTTGGGGATGTCTATACTTAATACTTTTCAAGTGGCAGAGGTTCGTATAATGATTTGAGTGAGATGTAAAGGATTTATTATAGACTTCTATTTTGGTTGTTCTATTAGAGACGGTGGTCTAGTTATTGGATCAGTATGGATCGATTTGGAAATATTCTTTGTTTCTAACCTAGTGACGACTTCAAGACATGGATGTGTGTCCTCAGCTTGAGTATTTTTTGATTTGGATGCTAGAAAACTATTTTTATTTTACGACAGTGGTTAAGGTTTAGTGTTCTTTATGAAAAATGCATAGATAAGTTAGATTCATGAGAAAAAGTTGTTCTTGTTGATGTCATGGTATTTCACGTTTCTTGTTGATGTTTCTACATTGTTTCCTATTCATGTTGTTGGATCACATGGGATTATATGATTGAAATGGAATATTTTTCATGTAATGTTTTGGTGTTCTTATTATTCTTGGTCATCTTGGTGGTGTAGCATGCTGTGATGGATTGTGGCATGATTTACGGATCTGGAGCATGTTTGATAATGTTTTTTATGGTTTATTTCTATTTCTTAACCTACATTTAATGGATCCTATTATGTATTGAGTTGTAATGAATCAATATTAATTAGGTCCCTGGTCGACCTAGTTGAGATGAATTGATGTAATATATATAAATATGTAATCATTTATAATTGTGAAGTGTGGAGAAGTATATATTAAGGAAGAGATGTTGAAGAGAAGAGGTATGATTGAATCTACAATTGAAGAAGAGATATAATGCACTTCATTGAGAATGTTTTGGCATATCAGAGATGTTGTTTGTTTTTTTGTGAGTTTGGACAGTATGTCCTTTATTATTTGAGATTAGAAATTGATGTAAGGTAGTGAGCCTTCCTTGAGATTGAGATCCTTGTTGTATTTGAGTAGTGAGCTCTAGGCAGTGTGTCTAAATTCATGCACATTCCCATTTTTAATACTCCTAATAGGGTATAGTGATTTTAAAAGAGTACATTCATCTTGAGGGTTTGATCCCTGCTATGGTTTTTCCCCTAACCAAGTTTCCACATTGAAAATCTTGGTGTTATGTGTTTATCTCTATGTTATGTTCCTACATTCATTTTTATCTTTTGGATTGTTGGAAATAATGGAATGGTGTGTACTGAGAGGGGAGGGGTGAATTAGTACCCTTAAAAATTTTATCAATTAACCTTAATCCTTTTATGTAATTAATTGCTTGTATTACTAACCATATATGTTTTTCCATCTTTATGCATGTAATATCAATTCATAAACTCAATTAGCATGTAAACATTCATAGAAACATTCATGAAATGTATTGACACGTGACACAAGATTTGGTAACACAGAAAACCCCTATAAGAAGGTAAAAACTATGGTGGGGATGAAACCCACAAAGCTTCACTATCTGCTGAGTGAAAGGGGTCGGTTAAGGCTTACAAATTTGATCACTTCTGATGATATAACCATGTTAGGAATAACATGTAGAGACTGGTTAAGGTTCACTCTGTTAAGAGCTTTAGCAATATTGTTTAGTGTGCACTCGGTTAAGAGATTTACAAAGGATTGTTAAGTCCACCTTCTCAAAGGATTTCTTCTATTTTCTACACTTGTTAGAATGTAGTCAAAAATATTCATTGACCTGAGTATATGCAATCTAGAATTTCTGATTACGGATCCAATAAAGTTCACATGTATAATTATCACCTATAGTGATTGATCAATACCTCTGTTCTTCTCGGTAGCCTTGGATCTTGTTCTTGATAACTGATTTCATCTTTGGTTGTTCTTCTGCATAAAACTATGTCTTTAATCCATAGAAGTATCTACGGCTACAATCATCATCACATCCATATGTTCTTATTGATTACACATCTATTTAAATGAGTTTTACCTAAATGAGTTTCACGCATAAAAATGATAACTCTATGATCAAAGGTTTACAACTTGACCTTGATCTCCTAGTTTGCATGTTTTCAATCAGTTAGACTAATTAAAACAATTACAATTACATTGCTTGTCCCTCAAGAAATGGATTTAAATTTAATCAAAAATCTAAATATAAAACACAAGTGTTTTGTCTGACGTGGAAGTCAGATCCACATTTCTCAGGATTATAACTGTCTCTCAATAGACTGGTGCTCGGGTTTCTCTATACTCTATCGGGTTCCTCTATTTATCTGTTCTGTCAGGTTACACTGTAATCCATTGGTCAGGTTCCTCTATTGTCTACTCTTTTGGGTTCCTCTTCCGGGTTCCTCTTGTAACATTTTTAGGTTGCACTAGTAAACTGTTTCGTCGGGTTCCCTTGTGAACTTGTCTATTAGGTTTCACTAAACATGTCTTTTGGTATTGGTGTTACCGATGGTTTCAAAAATATTTTTCCTTTCATACTAATGGAAAAATATGTCTTCATTGGATATGAGATTAAGTTGGTAATTTGGCTAAAGGACTTGAGTTTTTTGTGACAACTGATTCACCTCCCCCACTCTAATGTTTGTGTGCTTTTATTCTAACAATTGGTATCAGAGCTAGTGTCCTCTTTTTATAACTTAGCTACTTGTGGAGACCTGGGATGTCAGCCTTTAAGAAGGAGAGTCTGAGATTTCATGGAAAAACTATAATATATGGAAGGATCGGATGATTACATACTTGATATATTTTAGTGAAGAATATTAGACTGTTAGAAAGAAAGATTACAAGCCTCCTGTTGACCTATTTGTTTTGACTGTTTATTAAAAGAAATAATTAGAGTATAATATGAGTGCAAAAGAAGCCTGGAAGAGTACCTTATCAAATGTTGAATACACAAAAAAATTTGGATTAGAGACTACACATGAGGTATGGAAAAAATTGTAAACATCATATGAAGGAGATGAATTTGTGAAGAAAACCAAGCTACAAAGTCTGAAAGGAAAGTATTTATCATTTAGGATGAGTGAAGATGAGAATATTACTTCTTATGTGAACAATATTGTCAAACTTGTTTGTGCAATCAAATGTACTGGTGGAACCTTGGATGAAAATGCAATTATTTCTAAGATCCTGAGATCCTTGCCTCCTACTTAAAATCATAAAGTTGTTATTGAATAAATTAGAACTGTGACAAGAGATACGTTGATTGGTAAGTTATCTTCTTTTGAAATGAGAGAATTTGGTGATAGTTTTCCTAAAGTTGAATTTGGATTTAAAGATGTCATTTCTAAGGAGAATAAAACATATGATCCTAGAGAGAGTTCATCTAAGTATCAACCTAGATATGCTAAGGAATGGCAAGAGATTGAAGAAGAAGAAAGGAAGCTTTATGAGCTTGAATTCTTAATTGAAAAGAGACTACCTAAGGGATCTAGTAAGTATCAATGAAAGTTTCCTTTGAAATATCTTACATGTAATAAGATTGGTCATATTGCTTCAATATATCCAAATAGAGAACATAAGTACAAGACTAAGAAATTCAAGTCTAAATATGAGAAGTTTTATTATGACGTTGATGAAGGTGTGATTGATGGTGAACCTGAAAAAGAGAAGATGAGATTATGTTTATTGTTATCAAAGATGAAAATCCTAATTTTGTGAATGAAGAAAAAGCCTTGGTTTTTCATATGGATAAGAATGATGAATGGGTTATATGTAGTGGATGTTCATGACACATGACCAGAGACAAAAGAAAAATTGTAAAATTGGAAAGGTATGATGGTGGTGGTGTCATATTTGGTTATGATACTCCTTGCATGATCAAAGGGAAAGTTTCTATTACTCTTTATGGTAAGAATAATATTGATGATGTTCTAAATGTTGAAGGTTTGAAATATAATCTTTTGAGTTTTCGTCATCTATTTGATAAAGGATACAACTTATAATTCAAGGATGGAATGTGCAATATTGTTGAAAGTTTTGGAATTGAGATTTATACAGGAAGAAAGACTAAAGGTAATGTATTCCATTTGAAAAATTATGAGAGTAGATGCTTGATTGCTAATATTGATGAAAATTGGTTGTGGCATAAGATATTTTGTCATTTAAACTTTGATAATATTGTGAAGATAAGTACTACAAGAGCAGTTGGAGATATTCCTAAATTGATGAAGCCTGCTAATGTGATGTCTAAGGAATTTCAATTGGGTAAGTTGGTTAAATCTACTTTTAAGAGAAATAATTTTTCTTTAAGTGGAATTTTGGATTTGGTGCATACTGATCTATGTGATCCTGCAAGAACAAGAAGCTATTATGGGGATAGGTATTTCATTCTATCCATTGATGATTACTCTAAAATGATATAGGTTACTGTTACCCAAATTTTCCCCATCACAAAAAATTTGGCTACAGGTGGAGTAAAATGAGGCTCCCACGAGGGTTGAGCCCAACCTGTGAGGAAGACCTTAAATTTTCTAGTCTTGGTTGTGTCCTCTGTAGTCTTTCTAGTTTCTATTTTACCCCTTGTCCATGCAAAATAACCTAAGTGATGAAGGACCTATGTATTTGATAAGCCCTAGTTAGCTGAGACTTGTTCTATTTTTCCATTTTCCTTTTTGGGAAACTTAAGTTCTTCAATTTCCATGTGCACATTTACACTTTGCATTAGGTCTCTAAGTCACGTGATAAAAATAAAATATTCCAAATCATCCGATGACCCGCAAACTCCCTCTGATCTCTAAGTCTTGTAAAGGAAAAGCATATTCCATTTTGATTAGGAGACTTAATAGCGATCGTTGGATCAAAAGTTGATCGGAGGGAAGTTGGGTAATCTCCTAATATAACCTAGAGTTAGCAAATGGTTTGAAGATCATGCGACTCAGTATGATTCCCAACTTTATATGTGACTAGAGTTTAAAGATGAGTTAAGTTACAGACTCTCTCTAGTCGCATGATCTCATTATAAACCGAGAGTTAGGAGAATGATTTAGCGACTCAGAGACATAGAGGTTTCAATGAATCATGATTAAAGAGGATAGTCAAAGTGGAGTGAAAGTTTGAAAGCTACGTAAAAGATGTATGTAGTCACCAAGTCTCGAGAAGAAACTAAGGAGAAAGAATCCAACGACAAAGGAAAAAGGTAGCCAAAGGTAGAGGCACGGGTTAAAGTTGTGATCAAATCAAAAAGGAAGATCAATGGTCACATTTTAAAGTGAAATCAATTTGAATCTCGATCATGGATGAAATATTTCACACCATCTGTGACCGTTATGTTCCAAATATTTTAAAAATTCAAATATCTGATCTCAGAAGTTATGACAGGAATGACTTGCGAAAAAGTAGATGGATCGGCTAACTTCTCAAAGGCATAGTTATGGTGGTAGGAAGGATTTTAGGGATATAGCTGATTGATCAAAGATATTTTATGATGCATTTATGAGTAGAATTGACATTATTAGTGTTTTCTAATTATTCTATTGCAATCAATTGTAACCTTAATATGATCAGATTGTTTCCTCGGGCCTGTGTGCTAGGAGGAACATGTATATATAGTTAGTTTTAGAGCTTTAGAGCTCAGAGTTTTCCTTAGAAGTTATCTGTGGCATTTTTCCTACCCTCTGACTTTTACAGCCTGTAATCATTCATTGATATTCAGATATTGCAAAGGCTTTTTGTGACATTTTCTCTATCCCTGGGTTTTTCTTGTCTGGATTTCTCTTACTGAATTAGAATATATTGAATTATTTTTAGAGAAGTATTGGAGTTCCTAAGCCCTCTTTCTTTCTATAATTTTGTGTACTATTATCGATGATCTGATTTAAATGATTTTGTGGATATTCTTCAGCCCCTGTGATTTTTTCTCATTCCTGTGCCCGATTGTAGAAGTGGATGTTTGTTTGCAGGTCATAGTCTGTGTCTACTTATAGTGAATACGCTACTATTTGTGAAATTACTTCTTTCCCTGAATAGCCTCTGTTTATCCCAAACCTCTCTATGAAATACTTATGCAATCCTATCTATAAAGTTGTGTTCTATTAGATCCAAGGTTTCATGTTGAGATTAGTTAATGTGTTTTGATTCAAGTTACCTTTGGTGTATCACCTAGTAGGATAATTTTCTTTCAGTTATTTCCCTTTATGCATTCCTTCTATCCCTTTCCCTTCAAGAATTTATTTTTATGTTAGGAAGCAAATTTGGGTGACATATCAAGAGGAACCAGCCTAAAATTTGGAGGTCTTGTCTCAATTAGCAAAGGGTCCCACAACCTTGAGACAATTCCCATGTTACACTAGATTACCAAGACTATGATAGCTTGGGTAAGGGTGCAAATCTAGGTCTCTAACAATTCTAGCACGCCTAGCAGGACTGGAGATAAAAGCAATAAGTTCATCTCTCCAAGAGCATACTGGTTTTCAGGAACAAATACAAACCAGGAAGTGGTCATGTTCAACATACCCCGCCTTGTTTACTAGATAGAAGTTCTGACACAGTCGCTGGGAACACAAAAATAAAAGTCTACTTCCAAAGATTATGCTATCTATGATATACTGGTTGCATAATAAAGACCTAAAGAGGTTTTCCTGTCAAGTATATCTGGCGACTCCATTGGTGAAGAACAGAGGACCCAGTCCTGTTAAAAGTTTATGAGAAAGGTTGAAATAAGAAGCTCAAAGCTTTTTGAGTTCTCACAACTACCTCTAAAAATAAATTACCGTTGGTCATCTCAGAGAACACCCCCTACAAGGATGGTACAGTCTACACCACCTTATACCTCACAGAGGAGACCGTGGCCTATTTATTCCAAAAGAAGAGGAAGATCTTTAACTAGAGAGCTACAAGAAGATTCAGCTCCACCCTTAAATACAACTCACATAGTTTCTACTCAGCAAATCACAACTCTGGCAATGGCTAGGAAGTTTTTTTTTGCCCCCTTTAATCAAGGAATCCCCTTGAACGTTTCTCAACACCATGATGTGCCCTTGGTAGCGCTCAAAAGTCTACCTGATTTCATAGGTGAAGGACAAACAACAGGTTTTGAACACATAAGAGACATGACTACCATCTGTAGTATACATAACATCACAAAAGAAGATGTGGCTACCAAGCTATTAGCATCCTCTTTCAAAGGTAAGGCCTTAGAATGGTTTAGAAATCTTGTTGTTGGTTCCATTAATTCATGGGATAGATTAGGAGATGCATTAAGTAAATACTTTGAGGATAAATTAGACAACTTATCTCTAGTTGAGCAATTAACAACCATTAAAAGGGCTCCTCAAGAACATATGACATATTTCAATAGCAGATTCCTTAAGAAATGGAATAGAATTGCTACCTCAGTAAGACCTTCAGCTGACCATGCCTTACTATATTTCTTAAGAAGTCTAAACAGCTATATTTCTGTCATGATTCAATCTATGGGAGGTACTTCATTACCTCAAGCCTTTGACATTGTTGTCAAGGTAGAGAACTATTTAATACAAGCTGACATGATAGCCCCAAGGCCACCCATGTCCATATTCCCTGATATAAAACCAAGTGTGCCTTTTCAAATAGCTCCATTTACTCCAATACCCACTATCATAACCCCTCAAGCAAATACCAGTTATGGGGAAACAAGGGAGGGTCCTTCTCAAGAAATATTAGAATTAAGAAGCAGTCAGCAAGAGATGAAGAAATTAATTCAAACTATGAGTAATGAGATGACTAGTATAAAGAAGTAAGGAAAAGGAAGTAGGCCTCCTCTTCAACAACAAAATCAAAAGTCCCAACCCACAATATCATAATCAGGGACAATCTTATCAGCAGAATAAACCCCAATATCAAGGAGGTTATCAAGGGAAAAGGCAAAACTACAATCAGAGACCATCTCAGACTTACAATCCTACCCCTCTTAATTCTACAAATCTAGTCAGGGATCTAGTCCCAATTCAAAACAATCTTGCTACAGAGATGGAGTGGTGTTACCCTTGCAATCAGTCCCATAATCAGATAACATGCCTAAATGGGAGGGTACACCAAGCACTGATGGTTCAAAACACCTCACTTACTCAATCAGAGGCTTCTTCCAGTGATCCACCTCCTCAGCAAGAAGCACAACATGATGAGACTACTCTTTTCAATTGGGAGCAACAAGATTTCAATGGAGTAAACAGTGAGTCTGCCATTGCTGCTAACACCAGGTCTAAAAGAAGAGCTCAAGACATGGAGTAAATAGGAGATAAGGTTAGGACTTCTACATCTGTAGAATCTTCACAACCTTTTACTCATATCATACTAAAGAAAGCCCCCATCATTCCAATCAAATAAAATCAACCTTCCAAGGAGGTTGAGCCTATCATAGTAAAGACACACCAAAGAATACACACAGCAGTACCCTTCAACATTGTGCACAACATGAAGAAAGTAAATGTCACTATGTCCATGTGGGACTCTTTGGCTATTCCAGAGTAACCTGAGATATTGAAAAAAGCAATGACTATAGAGGTAATTCCTTAGCAGCCTATAACAAAGGAAGTCACTAAGCTAGTGTTGGTTAACACTGATCAAAAGGAGGAGACTCCAAGCAGCAACTCCAAAGATAATACCGTGCAAGGTAGGAACTCAAAACCACCTCCCTTTTATGTATCTTTAATTATTGGAAAATCCTTAATACATAATTGCATGGTAGATAGTGGGGCTACTAGCACTGTCATGCCTAAGAAAGCAGCTGACCAATTGGGTCTGAAATATGAGCCTTTCCAAAAGAAGGTTACCCATCTTGATGGTTCCTCAGTAAACACAATAGGTGTGGCTAAGGATACTATCCTAGTACTCCATGCATGCCCCAATTTCTCTATCCTACTTGACATATACATCATAGACCTTCCTGCCTTATTTTCCATGTTCTTATTGAGGGAGTTTATAGCCAAGATAGGAAGTTATCTTTCCTCTGATTGGTCTCACATGCTTTTCCATACAAGGTATGGAACCAAGGTCACTATCAAGTCTGAATCATTGGCAGCACACCATATAGAACCTTATGTGTCCAATGTACTCAATACAAGTTGTCTGGCACTTGATGGTGATGACTTCCCAATCATCAGAGAGAAAACCACCAAACTAGAAGGTATCCTAGATATCTATCTAGATGAATTAAAATCTTAGAGAGCCTCTGAGGCCCAAGCCAATGTTATTTGGGATGCTAGTTTGGGGACTTATTTGATTCAAAAAGGAGGTTGCATGGAGCCAAATCTTTCCAAAGCAAACATTGAGTTAGAAGGTCAGTGCAACCAAGTTTGGAATCTATACTTCGATGGTGCTAGAAGCATACATGGTGCTGGTGGTGGTGCAATGCTAGTTTCTCCATCAGGTGAAAAGTATTATGCAAATTTTAGGTTCAGTTTCTCTTGCACTAGCAACACTACTTAATATGAGAGCCTAGTGAATGGATTGGAATGGGCAAGAATAAGAGGGGTCAGAGCCCTAAAAGTATAAGGTGACAGTGAGCTGGTTGTCAGCCAAGTAAGAGGGATAAGTGCAACCAAAAGTGATAATATGAGGGCATATAAGCATCGATTTTGGAATGCAATTGAATATTTCCATGCTTTCAATATGGTTGTAATCCCTAGGAAATTAAATTAGAATGTAGATAGATTAGCTCTTGTTGGATCTCAGTATGACATTCCTAATAGTATTTCAAGAGAAAGGGATCAACAGCATATCAAAGTGATTGTTAGACCTTCTATTCCTGATAACAATATCAATTGGCAAGTGTTTGATAGTGATGAGAAAATTCTACAGTTCTTATTTGAAGAGGATGTCTTCTCAGAACATAACCAAGATAGACTATTGCAAAACTATGGTGATCAAGTGATACAACTGAAATATAACAAGATGCCTAAGGGGCTTGTCACCCTGGAATTTGTCTTCAATAAAGATGACCAAACACTGAAGAGTAAAGTTGGCCTGGTAGTCCAACAAGAACATTGTACTGAACTAGAGTTAGAGTTAGGTAAAAGTTTACAATTTGGGAAGGTAAATACTAATTTAGAAAGGTAGGCTTACACCTGATTATTTCAAGAATTTAGTGATAAATTTGCATGGAAATATGAGGACCTCAAGGGGTTTAATTCTTACCTTGCTCAACATACCATTGAATTGGAGCCTAATGCCAAACCAGTCAGGTAGAAACAAAGGCCTGTAAACCCCAAGTTAGAACCACTTATGCATAAGGAAGTACTCAAATTAATAGAGAGCGGTATCATCTACCCCATTAAGAACACTAGTTGGGTTTCCAACCTTGTTCCTATTAGGAAGAAGAATGGGGAGTTGAGGCTATGTGTTGACTTCAAAGACCTTAATAGGGCATCCATCAAAGACCGCCATCCATTACCCTCTGTGGAGAAAATCCTACAATGTGTCTCTGGATCTGAGAGATTTTCATTATTAGATGGCTATTCAGGATACAATCAAATCCTGGTTCACGAAGAAGATCAATATAAGACCGCATTTACAACCAAGTGAGGGACCATGGCTTATCAAAAGATGCCCTTTGGTTTGTCTAATGCATGTGCTACTTTTTAAAAGGCAATGGATATGGCCTTTAAAAGCCTCATGTACAAATTTGTACTAGTCTACTTAGATGACATAACTATTTATTCTAAACATACAAAAGACCATATCAAACATCTGAGGAAGATATTTGAAAGGTGTAGAGAATTTGGGATATCTCTTAATCCCAAGAAATGTGTCTTTGCATTCCATGAAGGAAAACTATTAGGATATATAGTATCCAAGAAAGGAATTATAGTAGACCCTGAGAGGATTGTAGCCATTCTAGAGCTACCCCTACCACATCACAAGAAAAGCCTTCAATCTTTCCTAGGAAGGATTAACTTTGTCAGGCGTTTCTTTCCTAATATTGCAGATCTATTAAAGCCTCTGACAGCAATGTTGAAGAAGAATACATCTCTCTATTGGAGTAAAGAAGGGAAAACTAGTTTCTAAGCTATCAAAGAGTCTTTGACAGAAGCTCCTACCCTGTTAAACCCAAATTTCAGTAAGGATTTTATCCTTTATGCTTACGGAGGATCAGATGCTATTTTTTCAATATTGACCCAAGAAAATGCTGAAGGATTGGAGCAACCTATTTATTTCTTTAGAAAAGGTTTAGAAGAATATGAATAGAGATGTTATTTTTTGGAGAGACACGTACTTGTTGTGGTGAAGAGACTTAAAAATTTTAGATATCTATTAACCCATAACAAGGTACGATTGAAAGTTACTCACCCAGTGTCAAAGAATTCTTGCTCTCTAGGGACCTAAATGAAAAAAGGGCTGGTTGGATTACCAAGGTCATGGAATATGACATTGACATCCAAATCACCAAGCTAGTTAGAGGAAGAGGTCTTTGTGAACATTTGATAGAGGATGAGAGTGCAAAGAAATCAGAGCAAATGGATGCATCTCTAGTTATGCATTCAACAGAAGATCATGCCAAGACAACAGTTTGGTTGCCTAACATGATTCATTATTTAAATATAGGGGAATACCCTATAGATCTAGACCCAACAAAAAGAAGATAATATAGATTACAATATGTTCCTTTTGTGCTAATAGATGAAATTCTTTTTAGAAAAGATCACAATAGTGTCCTTTTGAGATGCATAGGTTCAGAAAACATAGCAGGTGTCCTATTTGAATTTCATGATGGACCTTCTGGAGGTCACTTCTCTCCTAGGACTACTAATTTTAAGATCATGAGGGTTGGATACTATTGGCCATCTATCTTCAAAGATAGCCATGATTATGTGAGAAAATGCATCAAATGTGCCATGTTTGCAGGAAAAGAATAACTTGCAACCTTGCCCCTTCAGCCCAATAGAATAGAGAAACCTTTCATGAGATGGGGCATAGATTTCATTGGCATGATCAATCCTCCATCTAGTACAGGCCATAAATGGATAATTACTACAATAGATTATTTCACTAGATGGACAGAGGCAGTTGCATTGAAGGAAGCAAATGAGAATGTTGTCCTAAGCTTTTATGATGATATAATTCATAGATTTGGTGTCCCTGACTCCATTATTTTAGATAATGCATTAGAATTTACAGGCCTAAGAGTGACTGAATGGGCAGTCAAACATGGTGTTTATTTGAACACAATTTCAAACTACTACCCTTAGGGTAATGGTTTGGCAAAATCAACCAATAAAAACTTGATTAGGATAATCAAGAAGACCCTACAAGATAACCAAAGAGATTGGCAAACCAAATTGAAATCTACCCTATGGTTAGACAGAATTACCCCAAATAAAATCATTGGGAATTCTCCTTACATTCTAGTAAATGGGAGAGAAGCTAAGTTGTCCATTTTAACTGAATTTTCATCCCTGGACTTAGCTACTCAGTATGTATTGTTTGAAGAAGGAAACCCTTTGCAGATCAGGTATGCTCAAATTATGGAATTAGAAGAACACAGAGATAAGTCCATGAAAGATATGGAATTCCATCAGATGCACACAAAGAAAACCTTTGACAGGAGAGCCAAGGCTAGAAATTTCAAGATTGGGCATGTAGTCCTCAAATGGGATGAATTTAAATCAAAGCTTGGTAGACATACCAAATTTGATTCCTTCTGGGGAGGACCATTCATCATCATAGAATGCAAGAAGCATAATGCATTTGAAACCTTGGAGGGGATCCCTTTCCCATTTTTGTAAATGGTTTCCATTTGAAACCTTGTTTTGAGGTTTGTCCTTCCTTGTAATTATTGTTAAATAGCCTCCCTGTTCTTTGTTCCTGCTTTCTAGATTAATTTCCTGCTTTCCTTGAAGTGCTCGCGCATAGTTAGTTGTTTCTCCTCCTAGTTTCAACTCTTGGAGGGGATCTATCAACTCTTGGAGGGGATCCCTTGCCCATTTTTGTAAATGGTTTCCATTTGAAACCTTGTTTTGAGGTTTGTCCTTCCTTGTAATTATTGTTAAATAATCTCCCTGTTCTTTGTTCCTGCTTTCTAGATTAATTTCCTGCTTTCCTTGAAGTGCTCATGCATAGTTAGTTGTTTCTCCTCCTGGTTTCAATCTATTTTTAGATTTCCATTTTTTATCAAGTGACGACTCTATGCCCAAAGGATGTCAAAGGCTACTAGTTCTCAATGTCTAGCACGCAGACATACCACAGAAATCACCAAGAATGTTACCCAAATTTTCCCCATCAAAAATTTTTTGGCTATAGGTGGAGTAAAATGAGGCTCCCATGAGGGTTGAGCCCATCCTGTGAGGAAGACCTTAAATTTTTTGGTCTTGGTTGTGTCCTTTGCAGTCTTTCCAGTCTCTATTTTACCCCCTATCCATGCAAAATAACCTAAGTGATGAAGGACCTAAATATTTGATAAGCCCTAGTTAGCCAAGACTTGTTCTATTTTTCCATTTTCCTTTTTGGGCAACTTAAGTTCTTCAATTTCTATGTGCGCATTTACGCTTTGCATTAGGTCTCTAAGTCACATCATAAAAATAGAATATTCCAAATCATCTGGCGACCCACAAAATCCCTCTGATCTCTAAGTGTCATAAAGGAAAAGCATATTCCTTTTTTATTAGGAGACTTAACAGTGATCATTGGATCAAAATTCGATCGGAGGGAAGTCAGGTAATCTCCTAATATAACCTATAGTTAGCAAATAGTTTGGAGATCACGCAACTCAGTGTGATTCCCAACTTCATATGTGATTGGAGTTTAAAGATGAGTGCTAACCCTAATCTAATCAGATTATTTCCTCGGGCCTGCGTGCTAGGAGGAACATGTATATATAGTTAGTTTTAGAGCTTTAGAGATTAGATTTTTCCTTACTTAGAAGTTATCCGTGGCATTTTTCCTGCCCTCTGACTTTTACTGTCTATAATCTTTCATTGATATTCAGATATTGCAAAGGATTTTTGTGACATTTTCTCTGTCCCTGGGTTTTTCTTGTCTAGATTTCTCTTACTGAATTGGAATATATTGAATGATTTTCAAAGAAATATTGGAGTTCTTGAGCCCTCTTTCTTTCTATAATTTTGTGTACTATTGTGGATGATCTGATTTAGATGAGTTTGTGGATATTCTTCAGTCCCCTATCATTTTTTCTCATTCCTGTGGCCAATTGTAGAAGTGGATGTTTATTTTCAGGTCATATTCTATGTCTACTTATATTGAATATGCTATTGTTTGTGAAATTACATCTTTCCCTGAATAGCCTCTGTTTATCTCAGACCTCTCTATGAAATACTTATGCAAGCCTATCTAGAAAGTTGTGGTCTATTAGATCCAAGGTTTCATGCCGAGATTAGTTAATGTTTTGTGATTCAAGTTACCTTTGATGTATCACCTAGTAGGATAGTTTGTTTTCAGATATTTCCCTTTAATGCATTCCTTCTATCCCTTTCCCTTCAAGAATTTATTTTTATGTTAGGAAGCAAATTTGGGTGACATATCAAGAGGAACCAGCCTAGAATCTGGAGGTCTTGTCTCGGTTAGAAAAGGGTCCCACAACCTTGATACAATTCCCATTTTACACTAAATTACCAAGACTATGAGAGCTTTGGTAAGGGTGAAAATCTAGGTTTCTAACAGTTACATTTTTGTAAGAGAAGTCTGAAGTTTTTGACAAATTCAAGATTTTCAAAGCTATGGTTGAGACTAAAATAATATTAAAGTTAAAATGTCTAAGATCAAACAGAGGTGGTGAGTTTATTTCTTCTGAGTTTAACAATATTTATGAAGAGCGTGAAATAAAGAGACAGATGTCTTCTTTGTGAACCCCACAATAGAATGGCATTTTAGAGAGAAGGAACATAACTATTCTAGACACTACTAAAACCATGATAATTGAAGAAAATGTTACATAAATATATTGGGGAAAAGTTGTTAGTATTTCAGTATATACATTGAACCGAGTGCAAATTAAGAAAGGAACCGAAAAAACTCCTTATGAACTCTGGTATGGTCAGGTTCCTACAGTGAAATATTTTAGAGTTTTTTGAATTAAATGCTATATCAGAAGAGATGAAGACTTAGGAAACTTTGATCCTAGATGTGATGAGGGAATATTTCTTGGTTATTCTACAAAAATAAAAGCATATAAATGTTATAACTAGAGGTTGAAGAAAGTAATTAAAAGTGAAAATGAGAAAGCGGATGAAAATTTTCAAAAATGGATCAGATCTTGTAGATATCAATCAGCTGATGAAGAAGAAAGTAAAATTGTGCAAGCACATAATCGGAACCAAAATATGAATCAAAAATAGAATGGATCAGTGGAACAGAATGAAGAATATGAAAATGATGAAGAAATGGAAACACAAGAGTCTTCTACAAAAAAAATCAGAAAACTCTCACGTATGTAAGATTGAATCATTCAAAAAAATAGATGATTAGTGATAGGAATCAGGGTTTTCATAATAGAGGAAGAATTACTAGAAGTGAAGTTTGTTTGATTTCTAAGATTGAGCCTAAAGATGTTGATGAAGCATGTAAAGATGATAATTGGATTAAAGTAATGGAAGAATAATTGGAACATATTGAAAATAATAAAACATGGATTCTTGTTCCTAGACCTAAAGACAATAATGTTCAGTACTAAATGGGTATCCAAAAACAAATTGAATAAAGAAGGTGAAGTGATTTAGAATAAAGATAGAATTGTTTGCAAGTGATACTCACATATAGAAGGAATTTATTTTGAGGGGACCTTTCCTCCTATTGCTAGAATTGAATTTGTTAGGATGTTTCTTGCATATGCTACTTACATAGATTTCATGTTATATTAGATGGATGTTAAGTTTGCATT
This sequence comes from Thuja plicata, assembly GCA_018584345.1. Lineage (NCBI taxonomy): Eukaryota > Viridiplantae > Streptophyta > Pinopsida > Cupressales > Cupressaceae > Thuja > Thuja plicata. The sequence continues at coordinate 1,578,051 of MU228426.1, read as the reverse complement.
CTTGAATGGAGATTTGGAAGAAGTATAAATTTAACAAGAAGATGGTTTTCCTTTGATTGATGAAGATGATATGGTTTGTAGATTGAATAAATTAATTTATGGGTTGAAACAAGAACCTAGAGCCTAGTATGCGAGATTGGATAAGTATTTATTGAAGATTGGTTTTAATAAAGGTATTGTTGGTAGTAATTTGTACTTCAAATTTGTTCGTGATAACATTTTAATTATTGAAGTCTTTGTGGATGATATCATTTTTTGTAGAAATGACAAGTTGAGTAGGGAATTTGTTGATAAAATGTCTATGATAGGTGAGATGAAATTTTTCCTTGGACTGCAAATTACACAAACTGATAAAGGTATTTTCATATCTCAGTCTAAGTATGTGAAAGAATTATGAAAGAAATTTGGTATGCATGATTTAAAGCATGTTGGTACTCCTATGATTACTGGTTGTAAATTGAAAAATATTGATGATACTCCTAATTCAAATCAAACAAGATATAGATCTATGATCATTGGGTTACTATACTTAACATAAACTAGACCAAACATTATGAATGTTATTTGCATTGTTGCTAGATTCAAGCCAAACCGAAGGAATCACATGTTGTTTCTATTAACAGGATATTAAAATACTTGAAAGGGATGGTTGATTATGGCTTATGGTATGGAAAGGATGATGATTTTACATTGAGTGCATATATTGATGTGGATTGGGCAAGTAATGTGGATGATAGAAAGAGCACTAGTGGTGGAGCATTCTTCTTGGGTAAGATATTAGTTTCATAGGCAAGTAAGAAACAAAATTATATATCTCAATATATTTTTGTTACTATTATTAATTGTACACAAGTGATATGAATGAAGAAAATGTTGAAAGATATCATAGTGAGTATTAATGAGCCTATTACTATTTATTCTGACAATTCAAGTGCTATCAATATTTCAAATAACCTTGTTTTACATTCAAACACAAGGCATAATTTTATCAAATATCATTCCCTGAGAGGAAAATTCAGTGAGAAAGAAGACAAATTGGATTATGTGTCTACAAAAGAGCAAATTATAGATATTTTCATGAAGCCCTTGATAAAGGATACTTTTGAGTATCTTAGAGCTAAGCTTGGGGTGATTTCCCCTCCTGATCATAGCTAGAGATGCATTGAGATGCATCAGTCCAATGTGCTTACAGATTATCATTAATTTGTATTGGTGCTTTTGGTGACTAGTGCCTGGGAGGAGTAGTGGTTGAGAGATGTTCATTCAGTTTCGAGACATGTTTGTTCATATTTTTAGCCTCTATGACTTAGTGCATACATGTGCCTTTTTCATTTATGTCAAATGGGGAGAGATAATCATGTGAAAAATAAGCATGTTGCCAAGAAATGGTCATGTGGGAGAGATTTTTTTGAGAGCTATTGTGGATATCATCGGTATTTTTGTTGATATTGTTTCTTTGTGCATTAATTTAAATTTTCCACATCATATGTTTCCATCAATGCCAATGGGAGAGATTGTTGGGAGATTGTTGATATATTGTTCATATTATGCATATATGTGATGGAATTAATGTTTTTTAATTTATGTCAACATATTCCTACTGTTGGAGACAATGTTCCTAGTTTGATTAGTGAGATGATTTTTGAGGTACGGCTACTATATTGAATATTAGATTATGTGAGGCTGGATATGTGTTTGGGGATGTCTTTACATGATACTATTCAAGTGGAAAAGGTTCGGATAATTATTTTAGTGAGCTGTGAAGGATTTATCAGAGACTTCTATTTTGTCTTTTCTGTCAGAGACAATGTTCCAACTAATGGATTAGTGTGGATCGGTTTGGAAATATTCTTTGTTGTCAACCTAGTAGTGACTTCAAGACATGGATGTGTGACCTCATCTTGAGTGGCTTTTGATTTGGATGTTGGAAAGACATTTTTATTTTATTATAGTGGTTATGTTTTAGTGTTCCTGGTGAACAGTGTAGAGATGAGTTAGATTCATGAGACTGAGTTGTTCCTATTAATGTCATGGTATTTCATGTTGCTTGATGATGTTTTTTTATCATGTCTAATTCATGTTGTTGGATCGCACTGGATTATGTCATAGGAATTGAATATTTTCATGGAACGTGTTGGTGTTCTTATTATTCTTGGTCAACTTGGTGGTGTAGCATGTTCTGATGGATCATGGCATGATTTAAGGATCTGGAGCATGTTTGAGGAATTTTTATAGTTCATTTCTATATCTTAGATGAAATTCAATGGATCACATTATGTAATGAGTTGTAATAAATTAATATTGTGTAACTAGGTCCCTGGTCGACCTAGTTAATATTAATTAATGTAATATGTATAAATATATAATCATTTATTATTGTGAAGTGTGGAAAAGTATGTGTTTAGGAAGAGATGCTGAAGAGAAGAGGTTTGAGTGGAATTTGTAATTGAGGCAAACACCTAATGCTCTTCATAGGAACTATTTTGGTATATTAGATATGTTGTTTGTTAGTTTGAGAGTTTGTACATTATGTCCCTTATGATTTGAGATCTGAGATTGATGTAAGGAAGTCAGCCTTCATTGGGATTGAGATCCTTGTTGTGTTTGAGTAGTGAGCTCTAGGCGGTGTGCATGAATGCATGTGCATTCCCATTTTTAATACTCCTAATAGGGTATAATATTTTTAACAGAGTACATTCATCTTGTGGTTTTGATTCCCACCATAGTTTTTTAGATCTGAGATTAAGTTGGTAATATGGTTAAAGGTATTGAGTTTAAGGTCACAATTTATTCACCCCCTCCCCCCGCCCCCTCAGTTGTGTGTGCTACATTTTTTCTAACATATTATTTTCACACAACAAATTTGGTCATATGGAAAATCAATACAGAAGCAGACCTAATTCTACATCCTTTTCTAGTTATTGTTACACTTGCTAAAACTATAGACACAAATCAAATCAATGCAAATCAAAGGAAAATAATTTTTGAGCCAAAGAAATAAAACCTTCTACAAATGCAACAACTTTGGTCACATTGTGAAGTAGTGTAGATTGAGGACAAATCCAGTGAACACAAGGTATGGAAATGTGATATGTTTTAATAGAAAAAAAATTTCTCATAATGCAAGGAATTGCAAATACAATAATATGAGAGGTTTGGTAGAAATAAATAATGTTTGGAATAATAAAGGGAATAAAATAATTGATGTAGAAGAAGTTAGGAAGTAGATGAGTAAGACATGGGTGACTAAAACCAATACAAGGATCGCACTAGAATCTGGTATGGATATTTCATCAGCAAACCGATTAGGTCAATGATCTAAGGGGGATTTTTCATGAAAAATATTCTTCTTGACCCCTGAATTGAATAATGAAGTGAATGTGATTAGTATATTCGGATGAAAAAATGGATTGAGGACAGGTTTTATCATTTGCAAGGGTTTTCACTTATGTTTCAAAGGTTTGATAATAGATTTTCTATCCTCTTTTCTAAGGGAGTTTGAAGCTAGGGTACAACACATTAATTGTTATTCACTTTTTGGATATTTGAAGTTACAAAATGGTATTTCTTTTCTTTATTTCACACATTACAATTTGAAGAAGTGATAGAAAAACATTTGAAGGAAATTTCAAAGTAGTTAAAAGTGATTCATGGAAATTTGAAATTCTAACCCTAATTCGTCGAGAAAGGTATTTTTCATCACGTGTTTTTTCATTTGGAAATAGAATCATGGATATTTCTCTTGTTGTTGACATTATTGAATGTCTAAGACCAATTTTCAAGAAACATCCTTACAAATCTATGGAAGATGATCTAGATGGTACATTTTCATCAATTCCCTATGGTGTCTTGCGTATAGAGGATATTTGGGATTATATTCATTGCAATTTCGAGGAATTGGGTGATATCACAATTGTTAGGAAATACAAGGAATGATCTATGGATTTATTATTTAATGATGAATACAAAATCTAGTGGAGAAGAAATTATTTCAATTTATAGACTTCTCAAGATTCTTTGAGCCAGATTGGGTTTGATACATACTAAGCTGGGTATGTCATCAGCTCATGTGGCTTGAAAACCCATATAAGATCAACAAGGAGGTTCTAAAAATGGTTACATTTTTTTGTGCTAATGGTGAGATACATTCCCTAAAGTCTATCAAGAAAGATTCGGTAACTAGATTACCCAATTCTCAGTTGGATGAACATGCAATGATTGTTAACAATATTTCTTAACCTGATGTCAAGTTCACATATATGGTTCTTGGATATAAGTTATTTCATTCCTGTAGGGATAACTCAATCTCTAGTACTATTATTTATGTTTCTAACAAGATAGTAAAGGAGGATGCAGAGTATGATATCTGCAAATCATTGAGAGGAAATCTTTTGGAGAATTTGGAAAAGATCAAGAAGGACAAGAACCAATATTTTAAGTATGGTTCCTTATTGGTATGCATTTTCTTCTATTTCATAAATTTATTTTCTAGAGTTGGAAATATTAAGTGGAAGGAATACAATCCAATTTCTATTCAGATTAGGGATTTCTATAATATTATTGATGGTCAGACTAGGAAAAGTACTTTGTGAGGTTACTTTAAAGTTTCCAATAACCAATGTAATTGAGATATAGAATCCCTCCTGAATTGTTTATAAAATAAGAGGATAGTATATGCTTCATAGTTTAAATTGAATAATGTGCAATGGAAGTAGTGGAACCTAGGACCTCATGGTTAATGTCTATGGGTTATGAGGTGGATGCCCCACTTATTGAATCTTATGTAGAATACATTTTGAAGAATTCTATGGATAAGAATGACAAAAGATATGGTACTTATGCATAAAAGAGCCTTAAATTACATCTAGAGGTTGATAGGCCTACAAGAGAAAGGAAAATTAGAAAATAAGTTGAGATGATGGGTTTTGAAAATGGGTTTTACAAAAGAAAAGATGGCAGAAGCAAGGAAGAAGTTTGAAGAGAAAGGTAAAGAGAAGGTAGAAGAAGAAGGTCTAGTAGATGTTGACATTGATACCTCTCCTACCTAGATACCTTTTGCATCATCATCTAGAGGTGGACAGACAAGAAGTCCAGTTTCTACTAAAAATAATCTTGTAAAGAAGGAGCCTACTTTTTCAAGGACATCTACACGAAAGGAAATCTAGTCTAAATCACTCAAATCAAAGGACAATTCTGTAACAGCAAGAAAGAGAGTAAAATCTGATCCTAAAATATTTTACAAAGGAGAAAAAGAATAATATTAAGAAACAAATTCAGATAATGAATTCAAATAGTTGAGTATAGAAGGACCTAAGGAAGCTAGAGTTGTTAGTGGTCCTACATCTGAAGAAGAGCCTGTTGTTTCCTTTTCTTGCTGACATGAAAATATTCCTCAGAGGGTTCACTCTATTTATCCCTGACACTGATCAAGCATAGAGTAGAACAACAGAAACAAGGTTTTGAAACCTCCTACACTTTGAGCTCCACAAACTCGGGCAGGATTACCCTTGAAAACTTAGAATAATGAAATCACTAAATTATTCTAGTTTGTTATTGATGGAATTACAGGGAGTGGTCACTATAACTTGCACTAAAACAGACCAAACTGAAAGTAAAGATTGATTTTAATAATGATAGTCATTTGATTGAACGAAAAATAGATCAGTGCTCAATCTTAGGGCATGGAGTCATCTATGAATAGTTTTAATCAACATGATTGAGGACAAAACTTAAGGCAATTACAGGATCTGACACAAAAATAGATATACCTCATATATCTACCCTAGTACACTTAGCCAAATTAATCCATCAAATTCATTTGCTATCCTGAACTTTATTGAAATATCTCT
>MU228426.1:1528736-1545902 GCA_018584345.1 Thuja plicata | reverse complement strand
ATACATGCTTTTCTTGTCATGATATGTTTGATTTTACATGCTTTTCTTGTCATGATATATAACCCGCTAATGTTTGCATGTTTGAGCTTGCTCCCAACAGATTGAAGATTTCACGTATACACAGTAGCAATAGATTTCCAATACTAAGTGACAACCTCTATGTATAAAATCCTCTAACAAGGTTGCACTTAACAATGTGTTTGTAACCTTTAATAGGGTTGGTTCCTAACAGGGCTCACTTCAGAAGAGTGAAAATTTGGGGTACAGGTCCCAGTGATTTTTCCCTTAACAGGGTTTCCACATTAAAATTCATGTGTTATGTGTGTATGATTCATTTCTTTACTATTTTGTATCTTACATAGCTAACTCTAGATTGATCAGTATACTCTGCTTATTTACTGAGTTTCGGTAAATAGTTATACTGCTTATCGGTAATCAAGAAAGAATAAGGATTGACAGAGAAAACTGACATACAATTAATCATTATTAGTATTTGATGGCATGCATCTTGTAGGGACATAATAATCTGAGATTTATTGATTAGTGGTTAAGTTTGAAGGATAAATTATTGAGGCCACTGATTCAACCCCCCCCCTCTCAGTTATTACTAACATAGATTACCTTTTGTTTGTTCACTAGTACCAATCAACTTTCCTGTTCCATTATAGATCATTGCATTTTTATTCTCAAATGTAACCCGGTGTCCTGTGTTGTTTAGCTATGAAACACTCAACAGATTATAGTTAAGTCCTTTCATCCAATATGCATTTTCACATCTAATCAAATTATTCAACATGATGGTGCCTTTTTCTTCAACTGGGAAAGGTGAGTCAATACCCATCCTAACTGGTCCACCATTACAATATTCAAAAGTGTCAAACTTTTCTTTATCTCCAGTCATGTGATGAGTACAGCCTATTCAATAATCCAGACATCATTTTTTCTAACTTTAGATATGACTGTTGTTTCAACATACCTTTCTTCTTTGTCTGAATCATCCTTCATAGCAACAAATACTACCTCAATATCTTCATCAGAATCAGTATAATAATTTTCAGCTTTGTTCTCAACTAGGTAACAAACATTCATGCCTTTGTCCTTGTAATCTTGGTTATCTCTTATGTCAAAGTGTCGGTTACTTCTGTATTCTCGGTCATCACTTCTGTCATACTTATTTTCATAAGATTTGTCATTGTCTCTTTCATCTTTTCTCTTATTAGTGCATATAGCAGCAAAATGTCCAATTTATTTGTAATTAAAATAGACCAATGGTAATTTACCTTTATATTTTCACTTACCTCTATGTAATCTCCTAGCCATTAGTGCTTCAAGTTAATCAAGTTCTTTCTCATCACTATCACTGTCACTATCATTTCTCATAGTGTGTTTGTTACTAGATTTGCTTATTTTCATAGAAGACTTGAATGCAGACTCAATAGTAGGTAAGACACTATTGTCATAGTTGTTCTTCTCAAATGAAATAAGTATACCAATAAAACTATCAAGAGTAACATTGTTACTAGCTACTTCTCTCATTGCTTGAATTACAGATACTCTAATAGCATAAACAAGTAGTAAGGTTCTCAAAATTTTACTTACAACTATTTCTTTATTAAGTACACCTCCTACTCCATGGATAGCATTAACAACTTCTTTGATTTTGTCACTGTACTAAGTGATGTTCTCTCCTTCTTTCATTCTTGGGTCATCAAACTTTCTTCTTAGGCTTTCAGCTTTAGCTCTCAGCACATTGGTATCTCCTCCATGTACTAGCTTGATTTTGTCCCACATTTTCTTTACAGAGGTGCATGATTTCACATCTTCAAATTCAGCATCAGTTAGTGAAGAAAAAATTTCTATCATCATATAATTGTGTTCATGTTTCTCTCTTAATTGATCAACAGTCAGAGGTCCAGTAGGTGCAACATAGTCAGTATCCAAGTGTTGTGTAACATCATTTCCAATACCATATAGATGAATTCTTATCCTACTTTTACATGATGCAAAGTTGTCCTTGTTCAACTTAGGCACATCCCTTTTACTCATCTTGTGATCTTTATCTTAAGTCCCTTCAAACTTTTCTTCCAAGCACCAAATCTCTGATACCAATTGTTAGAATAACTGAGAGGGGGGGTGAATCAATGGCCTTAATAATTAATCCAAAAGATCCAACCAAAAAACTTATATCTCAAATATAATACCTTCAGTTATCTTACAGTCCCAATTTCATCAATATGTATGCCATAAATAATCTTTAACAAATGTAAACCGCTCGGTAAGATATATTGTTTATCTTTTATAGACTTTACCGAGTAGCAAAAAATAAACTTAGTGTTAACCGACCAATCTAGTTTCAATAATGTGTAAAACAAAATATCAATGCAATCAAATATATATACATTTAACACATATATTTTAATGTGGAAACCCAATATGGGAAAAACCACCTAGGACCAGTAACCCAAAATATTTTCACTCTTCTGAAGTGAGCTCGGTGAAGAGCCAACCTTGTTAAAGGTTACAATACACACTATTATGTGCAACCTTGTTAGAGGATTTAAAACCATTGTCAGAGGATTTAAAACCAACAATTTGTCTTTTGACCTAGCACTCACTATGTTTTCAACAAGAAAACCTTTTGATACTCTTGAGTATCTCAATACAATAAGGATTGTTAAATCTCACTCGGTTAAGAGATTTTATGAATCAATGGTTAAATTGATACAGTATATGATCTGTTCAAAATACAACTTTGATTTACAAATATTCAAATCTATTGTTAGTGTTATAATACCTCTCTGATCAATATACACTTCAGTTCCTTTGCTTTCTTTCTTTATTCTTCTCGGTGAATGCTCTGTCGTCTGTTGCTCAGTGTCTATAGAATTCCTTGGCTCTGTTCTTCAACCTGTATGATCAGATCTGCATGAGGAATTCTATCTTCACACAAAATATATTCAGAAATCCTCTTCTTTGATAATTAATTCCTTTTCTCTTTATATAGACATGATTAGCCTCTCAATCTCCTTGTTTTTGTAGTAGATCTCTCCTTGATCTATAAAACTCATCATGCTTTGTTTTATCCCGTAAATCTCTCCTTTAGTTTTATTCCATAAATCTCTCCTTTATAACTGTGAATAAAGTGTGCTTTTAATCTCCTTCCTTGCTTTAGTTTAACTGATCATTGATAATAAAAAAATCAATCAGTCAATACCTAAATTGTTAAGCAATTATATCATTCTTTAACTCCAGTTAGTTTGGGTCATCAACTTTAGTTATGCTCGGTCATTAACTCCAGTTATGCTCAGTCATCAACTTTATTTATGCTCGGTAATACTTGCTTGGTTACTGTTGTGCTCGATATACACTATGAGCTCCTTGGTGTTCACTGTCACTCAGTGTATACAAGCCTTTTATGTTTTACCGATGACATAAACTTTGTCTCTTTAGATCTTCAAGGTTATGACAATATGTGCATGAAAAATCAAACCATATCAAGTTGACATCAATGACAATACAATACAATACATTAACTAATTTAATATCTTGCATTTACTTTTGCAGCTCGGTGATCATCAACTTATCATCTTCAAACATTCAATCAGTTATAGTTCATCAACATTTTGGTGAACCCGACTTAGTACATTTCCATTTTGATTTTAGTGTTATATTCCCCTTCTTTGCATTTAGATATCTAGATTTATTTTTCATTTACATAATATTGCATTTAGATCTCTTATATGCATTTTATTAGTCAACATTTATATTACATCATAGTTCATGCTTAAATTTGATAGTTAAATTTTCTTGGATTGCATATTTCTTTCAAATTGCATTACATTTCTCTTTTTATTCCCTCATACATGAGCTTCATCACTTTGAGTAAAACCTATAGTATTTCTCTTAGAAGAATCCATAGACTTATGGGTTCCTTTGATTCTAAACCCTCCTTTCCTAGGATTCTTGATGAGACCTAAATGCATCTTAATGATCTCAATCCTATCAGGAAGAATAACTCTTCTCAGTCTTTTCATGATGAAGAAGAAGCATTAAGGGTTCCTCTTTATCAATTCCAAAAACTTTCCCATGAATTTGAGAAGTTTTAACATTGACTAGGTCAATAAAAAAATAATCTTGAAGCTCTTTACATTGTAGAAATATTAAAGGAAACTTATTCATAATGATGAACATGGTTTTAACCTCTTGCATAATATTTATCATCTCTTTGATGCAAATATCAAACCAATTAGGTATTGTGCTCAGGATTTAGGCTTTACTCCACCCACTACAAGTGTTGAGACTTCTTTGCCTATCTCTACTTCCATTCCTAATCTGTGTACTTATGCTCCACCTATCAACACAACTTCAATCCAAAATTCTAATCCTACACATGTGAGTCTCCCTAATCCTATTCTTCCTTCTATTCCTTCAAGTGTGTCATGTGTGTCATTTTCATCATCCATGCCAACTTATCATAGTGTTTATTTTTCATATTCAACCATTCCTTCAATTTTCAACAATGCTCCTAATATTTATCATGTTTCTCCTCGCACCATTCTTTCTACCAATTCTACCATTATTAGCTTGGCTCAAACTGTGTCTTCTTTGCAACAACAAATTGCTTCCATGACTCAACCCAAGTTCAGCATTCCTACTTCTGATATATTTCTATTCCTTTGTCTATGGATATAATTTGTATTGTTATCCCGCAATAAAAGGAGATTCCTCATCTTTACACTTATAATGGTAAGGGTGATCCTGTGACTAATGTTAGAACTTTCCAAACCTTGTGTACCATAGGTTCATGGTAAATAAATTTACTAGAACCTTTCGAGACAAAGCCTTGCAATGGTATTGTTCATTTCCTCCTTATTCAATTGATTCCTTCCAAAAACTTGCTAATGCTTTCATTGAACAATTTAAAAATAAAATTGGTCCCAAAAATATCTCTAACTATTTTAATTCATTTTAAACAAGGTGTTAAAGAAAAATTTAGTGATTTCATTGGTACGCTTAAGCATTTCCATGCTCATATTTGTTATCTTGTGCCCGATATTGATGTTCAACGCATTTTTATTTCTAATTTACAAAGTAACATTAGATATAAGATACTTCTTTTAGAATTCTCTTCATTTCCTCAATTGTGTGCAGTGCTTCATCATTAACAACTTTTAAGTGAGTCAATTTGAGAGAACCATGCCAATGGCTCCTATTCTCATTGATAAGAGTGATGTCGCATACAATTTCAACAAGTTTTAGAAACTAAACAACTGCATCAAAATCAACAAATCATCCAACATTGTTGATGAACAAGAGGCAGTACCATCCAAAGGTGTGGCTCATTTGTTGTTTATTTTTAAACCTGCTCGTAATTATACTCAAATTTCTAAATATTTACAATATGTGATGTTGAATTTAATTAATGCTAGTGAGTTAACACTTCCTCCTATCAAACCAATTGACACATCTAAACCTCAATCCAAAAACTTTGATCCCAAATATTTTTTCCAATATCACCATTAGCCTAGTAATGATACTGAAAAATGTTTCCACTTGAAATATGTTATCCAAGATCTTATTGATTCTAATGTTATATCTGTTGATGGTGACCATGATCAAAGAAAAAAACCTATGGCACCTTGTAACCAAAAATTTTAAATCAACACCAATTATTTTCCATTCCATTCAACCAATATTGTTGATCAACCTTCTTCTTCCCAATGTATTGCCTATGGTGACAAAGTTAATGAAGCCAATCATGTTGTTAACCAAGTTGAGAAATTCAAACCTAAAATTATATCTAAGCCTTACATTACCTTTGACCCTATTAATCCAATTAAAGCACCTAATGGTACTCTCTATATTGTCTCAAAGGTTAATGGCCTTCCTACCCGTGGCACCTTTGTTGATCTCACTTGCATGGTGAATGTGATAAATGGAGAACATATTTACACTAAAAAATTGCAAAAATATTCTTATGATAGATATGGAATTATGATTCAAACTTGCAATGGCTTTCTTTATCCTTCCCATGGCTCCATTTCATTCCCTATTGAATTTTTTGGTAAAGCTTTAGATGTTACCTTCACTATCATTCTAACTTTTGATCAATTTCAAGTCAAACTTGGTCTTCCTTGACTTACCTTCATGCAATCCATGGCTTCTCCCAATTATAAATGTGTCAAATTTCCTCATAATGGAGAAATCATGGCTGTTAACCATAGCATTTATCATCATTATGTGCCATGTAACTTAGTTGACCTTGATTTATTTTGGCCTTGTATGACTCAACCAATTCAAACTCATTCTAGACATCTCTTTAGATCTTTCCAATCCCACAAGGTTCAAAATATTTTTGAACTTATCAAATCTAAGGATGTTCCATCTCTTTTCCCTAGATGTGGACTTCTTCCTACACCACCTATACCTCCTCTTCATGTTACTTATACACATATCTCTCAACCAATCTTTCGACCTAGTGTGGTTCCTTCAGTTTTTCCTCCTAAAGAAGAAAAGGACCCGATATTGATTGATCCTATCCCACCTAAAATTTGTAGAAAAACCAAATGCAACCATCATGATCATGATTATCATTGCAAGAATCATACTAGATCCCATCAATGTTCTTCTCAAAATATTGCTTCACCTCATACACCTCCTCATACTTCACTTCCCTTTGACCAACCCATGCTTGAGCCAATGGAGGAAGTTAATTTAAACAAAATAAAGATGAAAAAACATGGAAATTCTATTTGTATCTTAGATTCTATTACAGTTAATCTAGATGAATAATATACTATGGAGGGTGATGTGCTTGATACTAAGAGAGATATTAATGCAAGTGATTTTAATGACATGTATGAGACTATTGATATTCATCATGATTTACCAACTATTTTTTCACAACAGTTATCTATCACTCCTAGTAAAAAACATGGTGACCTATCTTGATAGTAGGGTCCTTATTCAGAACTGGCTATTGTTCCATCTATTGTGATTTATGTTTCTCCTCTTGTGAATTTCCCACCTTCCCTAAACAATTTGGACCGAGATGGGGGGCAGGCAATACGCTTCACTAGCTCCTCTAGTGCGGTGGATTTTATTTTATTTTTTTTGTTTGTCTATTTGTTGTGATGTGCTTCCCACATTTTATGTTGCTTTTTTCATGTTTTTTTTATATTTCTTTAAATGACTCTTGTTTCTCTGTTGGCGCAAGGTGATAAAGGAATTGCAATGGCATACACATTCCTCTATTTCTATCTCACTTCTTCTATATGTTGTCACATGTTATGTTGTGTCTTTGACATTGTTTGTACATGTGCCTTTGTGTTTTCTTCTTGGGATGATGCAAAAATGATATCTACCTATTCTTTTTGGTCTCTGTGATGTTGTCCCAAAAATACTCTCCTTTGTAACTCTTATATGCCTTTCTTCCATTATGCTTGTATTTCTACTACCTTTGGGGATGATGAAAATTTATTTTGATATAATTATGATATAAATGAGTTATAATATGACCTAGTGGCCCTAAATTTGGTAGATACCTTTCATGCTCTCTTTTTTCATGTGCTCATTTCCCTTGATTTGTCTATTCTTGGAGGCACTTCATTGTCAAAACATTTCTTATGGATGTATGTACACTCTGTTAAACAAATTTCTCATGTTAAGGCATTTAAAATAGCTTTAATGTGGGGGGCATACACTCCACTTTGTATTTCACATTTTTCACACACACACACACTAATTCGATGCTATTTTTAGTGGATCCTTAGATTGGTCCCCATTTTTAATTTAGTCTTTAGACTAATCGTGCACACATTTGGTCCTTAGACTGACCATGCACATTTGGTCCTTTAACTAGCCATCCTTCTTTGATCCCTAAGGAATCTTACATTTCCTTATGACTAATCATTATGTTGTTGGATCCATTACTGGAACTACTTTCCTTTAAGGACTGATCCTTGTTAATTGATTGAACTAGCATAATACAAATTGCTATACTATTCAATTCCATCTTTTGTGGTGCTTTACTTGTGTGGTTCACAATAAGACAAACTATTATTGGGCTCTCTCTCTCTCTCTCTCTCTCTCTCTCTCTCTCTCTCTCTCACATTTTTTTTTGGATTTGATGACGACTTAAGTCACTTGGGGGCTTGATGTTTCTATCTCATTAACCTTAATGAGATCATCTTATGCATTTGATCTATTTTAATGTGAGCCTGTTCTTGTCTCATACTCCCGCTAAAGTGGGGGCTAAATGCACCATCCTAAAAAGTTATCAATTATTGTTGGATTTAGGACCTATTAGACCCCATTTTAGTGATTCCAAGATCCAAATGTCTTTATGCTTGATTTCACATGTATTTCATTTTCTCTCCCCAAACATTTTTGCACTTCTAAAGACCTAGATCTAATTTGAATTTAAAAATTCCAGTACTAGGCCAAACTAATTCGGCCTTTTCTTTGAATAGGTTTACCCAATTTGACCTTTTCCTAGGGCATTGTGTTTAAGTGGGTTCTAGGACCAATGTGGAGGTTTTTCTTCCTAATCTTCATTTGTGGTCGTCCTAAAAATATTGAATTATAAAATGAGTATAAAAGGGGACTCTCTAGGATTGGAAAGTGTAGATCCATAAATTTTTAAAGGCATCCTTGATTCTACAATACATTCCAAACATACATTTCAAGCATCTTCATGGATTTGATTGATTTCTACATCCATCCATGAGGGTTTTTCATGCAAGGTAAACTTGAGTTTAATCTTGTTTAAATTTCTTTCCTTATGCAATTTCAATTTCATTTCAAGGTGGGTTCCTATATAGGGGCTTAACCAAGGAAATCCCCTTTCCACAACCTTTTCCCCTTCTCATTTAGTGGAGGAACATATTTTCAAAGTTTCAGAGTCGTATTTCAGGAGTTCAGAACCAGTGGCAAATGCTTCATAGATTTCTTCAATTTTGAGCCTTCAAAACTAGGTCGAATTCATTTGACATAGTCCTTTGGATCCATAAATTTCAAATTTAGAAGTTACATGTGTCTGAGCACCAGATTCAAAACCATTTTACATTCTGACAGTTCCATGAAAGTCAACTCTAGATCTCAAGTTTATTCCTCCTCTTCTAGATTCAAGGTGAGTTCAATCTTCATCTTCTCATCTTTAATTTACTTTTATGCATCAAATCTAATAGCATATCTTGTTATTTGTCATTTCATTTATCATAGTATCAATTCCTTTCATATATTTTCATATCATTTTATATATCATATATACTTTGACATTAAAGGAACATGTCCCCAAATCACTCCCCATCCTCAAACCCACATCTTCCATTATCACCCTTCATCATTTTGGTTGCGCTAATCTGATTTGGGTTTGAGGGTGATCCTTTTGGGGTATTCCTAATTTATCCCTTGTACCATTTGATTTGGTGAGTGGTCTTCCTACATAGCATTTCTCACATTTTCATATTATACAATTACAATAGATATGATGAGGAAGAAAAGAGGTTGATTGAAGGATTTATTTTGTACTTGAACAAGTATAAATGAGCCTTGATTGAATTAAAATGAGGGATTATAGATGAAATATTCAATGTATTAGAAGGATGAAGACTTTTTTCTCTTTAAAAAGATAAGGAAATAAGAGAGAGAATCTTACTGTAACTTTTCCTAGTGATTGACATGGATGAGATTGACAAAATACTTGAGTTAGCAAAGAAGGATATATGTAGTAATACAATGGTTAACAATAGTTTGATGGTAAAATTTAATGAAATAATGGAGGAGACTGAGAATGTACTTACAAATAATCTGATAGATAACAAACTTGAAGTTGTTCTGAAGGACAGTGAGAAGAAAACACATTTTGAACCCTTAGATACTAAGGGTGAATCTTTTCAAAAGAAAAATGAAGAACCTGATGTATTAATTGCATGAGTTCCTATCACATTTTTAGTGCATCCTATGACGTACAATGAAGGACAGACTAATGATATTCTTATGACTCTATCTGAAAATAACTATGTCATTGCTGAGGAAAAGGAGAATGTTGAAGAAGTTGGAAATGATATTCAGATGAATGATGAAGTAAATTTGAGACCCAAGTGGGTGATGATGAAAATAAGGAAGAGGATAAGGATGTAGATAAAACTGATGAGGTGGAGGAGAAATTTTCTGATGGAAAATTTATAAAACTTGAGGCAAGAGACACTGCAAAGGCAGTGAAATAATTTTTAAAGAGTATAGTACTGACACACATGACATGATTATTAAAGATCCTATTTGTTGGCAAATTGTCAATTCTCCCCTCAAGATTCATGACAAGGGACTGACTACCTCATGTGGATTTTATAAGTCCAATGGTTGTATCAGGAATTGATAGGTCAATCTTTTGGTGCAATGGTAACCACACTTGTAACAAGTGGTATCAGAGCGTGGTGACAATTTTGAGTTACCTTGAGTAATATTGAGGGAGCTATTGTTGGAAAAAGGGTTAGCACTCCCCTCGAGATTCGTGACAATGGACTAACCACCTCCTATGGATTCTATAATTCTAGTGGTTGTACTGGGAATTGATAAGTCAATCTTTTAGTGCAATGGAAACCACACTTGTAAAACAATTCAGTTAGACTCATTGAGTCCTATGTAGATGATGAGAATTGCTTCAGTTTCTCAGGCCAAAGAAAGAAAAAAAAATTAAAACTCGCATGAAGCACAATTAGCTTTTAGTACTTGCATCAGATGTGTTAGGAATGATTATGTCAACCTATGCTCGAGATCATAATGCTTCATTATCAAGTAAACTAGAAGGATTACTAAATTTTTTTGATTCTCATTTTCATTCTCTGGGGTTCTCATCTTTGGTTAAAGTGAGAAATGAATTTGATAAAAGGAGATATGATGAGTTGATTACAATGATTGCACAAGATAAAATCTCTTTGTGAATGGTATAAATAAGTTGAATGATGCTCTGACTAGAGGAGGAAACATCTTTAGAGCATGTATTGATTATCCCAAGTGTGTTGTTGACATTGAGAAGATTATAAGGGAAAGTGAGGATAAGTTGAGAAATTTGTCTAGATCATATGATCCCTTGACAACTTCAACCTCTAGTCATGCAGTACACATTACATCTTTAAATGAAAAGATGAAGACACTTAGTGTTAAAAAGGATAAGATGAAAGGGAGGATCCATGATATTCAAAATCATATCACACCATAGTTATATATCTTATTAAATGGCATAAATGAGGCAGAGGCATCTTATTCTCATCCTGATGTATCAGACCTTGTAGTTGCATAGAAGCTAGCATATGAAATTTGTGGACAAATTAAGATAATTGAGAGCATGTCGAAGAGTTAGGATATTGATTTTGTTGTTATAAGAAACACTTTTTCATATGTATTCAAAATTGTGTAAGTATATATATTGTATACTTGTGTATAGGCGATGACATGTAGGATTTTGATAGAACAATTTTGTTTTGATTTCATAATTTTCCATTTATGTCAAAGGGGGAGAGATAAGGAGTGAAAGGGAGAGATAAGGAGTGAAAAATGATCTATTCATCTTAGGGGGAGCACATAATTTTTGTTAGGGGAAGATCTTTTTGGAGTTTGGCATTTTGTTTGGACACTTTTTTTTTTTTTACTGAGTGTTGCCATCAATGCAAAAGGGGGAGATTGTTGGCAAGAGACACTTCTCTTGATAATTTGTATGTTTTCATTGATGGAAACTATACATATTTTTCATGGTCACTTTCTATTTTTTGGAGTTACCAAAGGATTGATTGCAAATATAGCTAAGTATGGTAGAACAAGGATCATATACAAGTTTCAATAAAAAGATCGGTACAGACATGTATAATTGAATTTTGAGTTGTGAACCTAGGAGGAGCTTCACGGGTCATAGTGCATCTTAGTCCTACTTCACAGATGTTGGATGTTTTATATGATCTAGTTATGAATCTCTAAGTAATGGTTTCCCTGTGTTCAGTGAGGTATAGTGACTCTATGTTGTTGGATCGATCAGTGATCCTAACAGGTCAAGGTGTGTGTGTGTGTGTGTGTGTGTGTGTGTGTGTGTGTGTGTGTATACATACATACATATATATATACATATATACATACATATATATAGACACACACACAATATATGTATGCGTGTGTGTGTGTCTATATATATATATATATATATATATATGACGTATGTGTGAAGGATAAGTTATCAAAGGATCGATTGACAGTTTAGATTAGATCTAATGCACTTCATTATAATTGTATAATCATAATAGAGATACTACCAGTCATTTCATAATCACTGGATTGTTACCCATATTTGGATTATATATTTGTAAGGGTTTTAGCCCTCTTTTGTAATTGAGCAATGAGCTCTAGGTTGTAAGCTTGAATGTGTGTGCATTCCCTTCTTTTACTAAAACCTTTAACAAGGTTATTATTTGTGCATAAGTAATTACTTTTGGGTTCCATCCCCACCATGTTTTTTCCCTTAATTGGGTTTCCATGCAAAAATCATGTTATAATGTTGTGGATGTGTTGCTTATTCTTTTGTTGTTTACTTTCAGTTATATTTGGTTTATAGTTGTACAACCAATTTAATAAGGCAAAAAGGGACTCTACAACCAAAGAATATATGGATTCAATGGCTTAAGAAAAAATTCCAAAATGGAAAGATAAAAATTAAGACAATTCATGTGAATAATGGAGGATGCCTACAAAAGAGTAGAAAGAGAAAAAGGAGAAGACTGAACCTACCCCTAGAAGTTCTAGGAGATAATAAACAAGAACTCGGATACATCACCTACACAAGTAGGAAGTAATCGACTAGAAAAAAAGTAAGTTTCTAACAACACTAGTAAAGAAAGAATCCCCAGTAGAAGAATTAATAGAGGCCCTCTTAATAATAAGTGTGAAAAAGAAGATGCCAAGGAGGAAAGAAAAATAATAGAAGGAGATTGAACTAGAAACAAATACTAAGGAAGAAATAGAAGTAATATCTGAAGAAGCTCCCCTAACCAATAGGCACATTAACAGTGGAATTTCTAATGATCCAAAGGCATAATTGCTAATGTGTTATTTCTTATTGGGCTTTGGTTATTAGGGAATTTGGGTAACATATTATTTGGTCGAGGTAGTGTGTGTGGTGTGGTCCACTTTTCATTTCTCCCCATTGTTAGCTCTTTTTCTTGAAAAAACAATTTTAAAACAACAGTATAGTTGTGTACTTGAATGCGGACTCCTATTTTATGCAAAAGAAAGGCTAATTGATGAGGGTATTAGATAACATCTAGGGAAACTATTACCTCCTCCTTTTTTGAGATCCACTAGCTCATGCAGGTATTACCTATGTATGTTTACTAATTTGTAGTATCTTTTAAGTGGATTATCTTCTTACTGGAATGCTGAAATGTCTTTTAATGGGTCAACAAGTAAACGACTATGCAACAGACTATGAATAGCCTGATACAAAGCTTAATGACCCATACTAGTATCTTGACAATAGCAATTAGTAAGGTAATAAGGATTCTCATCCTTCTTTTTTTAGTTCTTATGAACCTTATGAAGGATAACCTATTTTGATTCTCTCTCAAAGGAATCAATAGACTGAATTTTAACACTCTGTGTGTAAGAAAATACACCTTCATGAAATTAAGATTGGAAGAGACAATTCTATGGAAAGATAAAACAAGTTAATCTAAGAATTGAAGCTAAAATCTATATCATATCATGTTTCTCTATCCAAGCTTTGTTAAGAGAGCTCTCAGGCTTAATCTCTCTCAATGAAAATCCTAGAATAAGATATGTATGAAAAATGAATGCTCCAATCTAGCTAGAATGCTCAAAATGCTCTAAGATTATGTGAGAAAATAACAAATGCTCCTAAACATGATATACTAAATGTAATGCAAATGCTAAAATTATCTCAAAAAGATCTCAAATTCTCCTCATATGCCTATAGTAAGGATGTTTTTGCTCTTTGAATTCTTGGATCCCAAACACAAAGAAAATGGCTTGTATTTATAGCATTTTCCCAAGGGTAGGGGGTAGAGTGAGTTGATCATGATCAAAGCTTGGTTAAGTCAAAAGCTTTGAGGTGTTTTCAAATGGAGGGAAAGTTGGTTGGTTGTCTCAAAAATATTAGGAATTAAATAACTCCATCATTTAATTAAATTAGCCATGGAAGGGTGATTGGGTTGGATTTGATCCTTTTGATTTGAACTATTCAATTGAAAAATCAATTGCATAATTTGATTAATCCTTTTAGGCTTGAATTTAATTATGTGATTTCATGATTATTTAATCTTTTAATTTGATTTGAATTTTTGTCCATTTGATTTGCATTGAGATGAGATTTTAAGGCATTTGGCTGAGATTTGTAATTTTGAATGCTTGAGATACACCTAGGCAATTTTAGGTGTCTACAAATGCCCCTCTTTGAATTGATGTGTGAAGCGCATTGATTCAAAGAAAGCTTGGTTGTCCTGATCGTTGATTCAATGCTGATGAGCTGATTGACTGATATGAAAACCCTGATATGAAACCTGATATGAAACCCTGATATGGAACTCTGATATGAAACTCTGATATGAAACCTTAATATGAAATCCTGATATGGAACCCTGATATGATGCTCTAATATGAAACCCTAATATGAAATCCTGATTGATAAAGTTTGAAATTTTAATGCCCCAGGTTTGATACAAGATATGATGCAGAATCTCAGTTTGATGATATGATGATACCCCCTCAAAAATGAAATCATATTGATCGGAAGGAGAAGTTGTTGATGAATAATGTTGATAGGAAAGATCCAAGATTATTGCATTTTCGATAAAAAATGATGTGGAAAGATGTTGAACAAATGCCCCAGTGAGTAGAATATGCAAATTAGGTGTGACTAGGTCAAAAATCTCATAAAATAGGTTAAAATAGCTTAAATAGGTTGAAAAACCCAAAATTACTATTCATTTTCACTTTTCACTATTGAGATTTTGCTCTGAGCCTCTGACGACTGATAGCAATGGTGGTCCCCATTCGAGAGCACAGGTTCGAGCGAGCACACAGATATCAGAGACCGCCTGACTACAGGCCTTCGGTGAGTGGTTCAAACCCCCTTAGTGCATTTATTGCTCTTAAAATTGGATTTAATACATCTTTTTATTGCTTTTTAGAAAAAATTTAGCAAAATGCCACATAAGATAGGTAAAATGTCGCATAGGGAAGTTAAAAGCTGTGTTCACACTATAAAAATCCGCGTATGCGTAATCCTTAGCCGCGTAGGAGCTAGGTCAGAATTTTCACCCAAAGTATGAAATGAGCCACCTAAAAAAACCATGTTTTAAAAGCCACGTATGAGGTATTAAAAGCCGCATAGGCCTGCAAAAGGCCACCTATTTGGTTAAGCGCCACCTCCGCATGGTGAAGAGCCGCTTTTAAAGTTTAAAAAGCCACGTGGCTTAAAAAGTCACGTACACTAAGTTAAGTACCGCCTACGATAAAGTTAAAAAATTGATATAGGAAAATAAATAAAATTAGTTCGATTGATCATCCAGATGACTCAATTAGGTTTCAAGCTAGAAAATGTTCATCCAGAATGTCACATACTGTTTAGGATATTAGAAAAGTCATAATGATGAATGTTTGATAGGTCAATCAGATATGATTAAAAATGATTACAAATTGTCCTTGTGTCTCATGATATAGAGGTTAGGAGCAATAAGTTGATACGCTCAAGTTAGAGCAAAGATAGATTTAATATTTTGTGATGACTTAGAATGGTTCACCAAGAGAAAAACTAACATGATGCACTTTGTTTCAAAATGTAGGAACATTACCGCAAGTTGCGGGTGTGAGGTGTAGCATTATAGATTTTTGATTTGGTAGATGAGCTTACGCCTCCTGAGCAGCATACCATTGAGACTTGTGGACTCAGTTTCCTATTAGACCTCCCTCGGTTTCAGTTGAACTGAGGTTTGTTGATAGCTATGGTAGAGCGATGGCACTCTGACCATAATACCTTTCATTTACCTCTGGGCCAGATGGCTATTATGCCAGAGGATGTGTATAGACTATTGAGGATCCTGACTCATGGAGAGTGGGTGTATTATGATTCAGTATATGATAGCAGTGTATGCAGACGGGTGTTTGGAGACAACACCATTGCAGATGATTGTATTACTTGGGTGCAGTTTGCCTCATTTCCCACTCTACTAGCATTATTAGGAGCTGTGATAGGGGGATTATTATTGCCAAATAGGAGAGGATGTGGTTTTGCAGTCGGATGGGGCCAACTTTTAGAGGACCTGATTGCACATCCACGGAGATTGGATTGGGGTTCTTGTGTTTTGGCGCAGTTGTATCATGATCTCAATGAGATTGTATATCAGCGCAGTGCAGCTATTTTTGCAGGTGCAGTATTGTTATAGTTATGGACATGGGAGCATCTGCCTATTATGAGGCTAGTTTTAGCTCAAGTTCAGGCTCATGGTTATCCATATGCTTTTCTATATGATGGCATGGTTGTCCAGCATCGTCTGGGCAAGGTCAATTTTTGGAGACGCATGATCGATGATATTGAACAGGTGGTATGGAGGTCATATCTGTAGTGTGAGAGGTGGTGAGAGGATGATGATGAGTTATCCTATATGTTTGCACCTCAATGGATGATAGGTTGATCACCATTGGTGATTGAGAGATTTTGTTGTGGGAGAGTGCTACGCCAGTTTGGCCGGATGCAGGATATGCCATAGGGTATGGCACTATATGCTAAAGTACAGGTAGAGAGGTCAATGTGGGGAGCACAGGTTGATTACCAGTCATCTTTCTTGCAGATAGATCAGCTCGGATATGGTGTTTGGGATTTGATGCCACAGGTGGCAGATGCGGGGATGTCGGCAGAGTACCGAGAGTGGTTTTTGTATGTGTTAATTTTGGCCTTGTTAATCAACCACACACTTTAACATAGTCCTTCTTCACAAGGTACATACAAGACTGAATATGAGATTATTCATCTTATCTGCCTGCGTGATTCGACCTATTGCCTTCTATCTAGACGGGGTTTTTGAAATTGCTCTCAGAACGAGAGTCTCACAACCATGGACCAATCTAAGAATGAAGGATTTATCATGATGAATGCAATACAATGCA
>MU228426.1:1498201-1513235 GCA_018584345.1 Thuja plicata | reverse complement strand
CTTTCTTCCTTAGTGGGTTTAGAAGATTCCAATCTCAATGTTGAAGTCTGAACTGAAGTATCCTTTGAATTTGAACCCTCGTAACTCATCTTTTCTTTTCCCTTAGTTGATGTAGTTGAGTTAGTTTGAATAGGGTTAGGAGTAGATGTGACTTTTGATGTTGGTTTTGACTTTTCTTCTTTGGCTTCTTCCATGGTAATCTTAGGGATAACTCTTTCTCTATTATGATGAATATACAATTCATGACTTGGCTTCAAAGCATTGGAATATTGGAATGGGTTTGAATCTCCTCCAATTGTGATCTCCTCCCCTAGGTATGGAAATTTCATGCATTGGTGATATGTAGAAGGTACCACTTACATCTCGTGTATCCAAGGCCTTCCTAGTAGGATGTTGTAGGTCAATTTCATGTCAAGGACCTGACATATAGTGTCTTTTTTTATAGGTCCCACTTGAATTGGCAGAATGATCATACCCTGTGAAGATCTTTCCTCTTCATCATAAGCCTTAATAGTAATTTGCTTCTTTGGATCAATGGAAGACTCAGATAACCCTAATGACTTGACAAGGTTTAAAGTGAAAATATTTAGACCAGCTCCACCATCTATGAGAACTCTCTTAACCCTATGTCTTTGGATTAATACCTCTATATGCAAGGGTAAGTTTTGAGGATGTGTGATACACATGTCATCTTGCTCCGAAAAGGAAAGACAATGAGGGGCTATGAGGTGCCCTACCATGTTCTAAAATTTGTCTTCCTCCAAGTTTATAGGAACCGTGGTCTCACACAAGGCTTTTTCCAGAATCTCCTTGTGATTATGAGATAATTTTAGTAACTCTAAAATTGATATTTGGGTGGGATTCTTTTGCAATTGATCCACCAAACTATAAGGTTTTGTGGTGGGTGGTGTTTGTTTAGCCAAAATAGTTGGTGTCTTATGACCAATAGTAATAGGAGTAACCCCTTGTAAGGTAATCTTTGAGGCTTGCCCCCTTGTGATGGCATTAGCAGACCCTTGAATAGGTTGGTCTTTAACGACAACAACATTGATGGTATTGTCATAAGTATGAGAAAAGTTAACATTATGACTACTTTTTACATTATTTGCATTATTTCCTCCATTGTTGGAATTAGAAGATTCTCCCTTTTCATGCTTATAAAAAGGAGTTTTAAAGGCTGTGTGATCTTCATTAGTTTGAGGTTCGTCCACCTTTATCACATCGTTGTCTATGATATCTTGTACCACATGTTTGAGACATAGGCAATCATTGGTCTTATGTCCCCTATTTTGATGATAATCACAATGGTTGTTCTCATTCCACCAGTTTGTCTTGATGTGAGGTTCATAGGGTTGAGCTTTTGGTAGATCGATAAGCTTATTTGAAATAAATTTCCTTAATGAATTTTCCAATGGTTCACCCAAAGTAGTGAATGTCCTCTTGGGTGTAGGTGCAAATAAAGGCTTAGGCTTAGGAGCCCCTTGATTATTCCCAAAGTTGTTATTAGCGTTGTTGAAGGGCACTTTGGGTGCTTGATTCACATTATTGGCTTGAGCTAAGTTTTGAGTGAGATTGAAAGGGATAGATTTTAAATTATTATCCTCCACCACTCCATCATTAACCACTCCTTTATTTTTGTTGTTATTCCTTGTCCAATATCGGTTGTTGTTGTTGTTCCAATTTTGATTGGTGTTGGAGGTATTGTTGTTGTTGTTATTCTTGTTATCTTTGTAGAGTTTGATTTCTCCACTTTTCACCAATACCTCTTCTATTGTCACCCCATTCTCAATTAAGTCTTGGAATGATCTAGGACATTGTATCCTCAATCAATAATTCATTTCATGATTCAATTTGTTCACAAAAATATCCATCTTTTCCTTTTTGGGTACACTTCGAGGGTATCTAGCAAATATTGCTCTCCATCATTGTAGGAAAAGTAGGAATCCCTCTCCTTCTCTTTTCTTGGTGTTGCATAGGTTAAGCATTGTAACCTCATGTTTGATGTTATAAGAATAGTGAGTTACAAATTTAGAGGCCAATTCCTCAAGGTTCTAATACCGGAGGGTAATTTTGAGAACCACTCCATTGCCATGCCTCCCAAACTTCTAGGGAATAACCTCATGAGGTAAGTTGTGTCATGCATGAATTCTAAACTTAGGGCACAAAATTTTCTTAGGTGATCTTGGGGATCAGATGTTCCTTCATATTTATCATATTTCAGATAAATAGCATTTGTTGGAAATGGTATCATGACTAAGGACTTGTCAAATGGAAACGGACACAAGGCTTCAATAGAAAAAGGTTTAGGAGCTCCACCTTGTTTCAATGTGTCCAATTGTATTTGAAAAGGCTAGAATTGTTTGTTCATGATATCAATGGGGTTAGCCTCTGCTTCTTCTTTCTTGAGTTTGGTGAAATCATAATCATGGGGAAGCTTGAGACCCATTTGTGCTAGGTCTAGGAAGTACTTTTCTTTGTCTTTTTCCAACACTTTTTCCATGAGTTTCATAAAGAAAGGGATTTGCATAGCCTTGGTAACCTTTTCATCGGTTAAATCCTCATCATTAAGGTCCATATTGCCCCCGTTGTTGTTATTGTTCATCCCTTGGTTGGTAAGATCCATGTTTGTCCCTCCGTTGGTATTGTTGTTGTACTCTTTGTTATTAGGGTCAACATTTCCTTGTTTGGTCATATCCTTCTTTACATGATTAATCTGATCAGGATCTATATGACTGAATGGAAAATACATCCTCGGTTCTATTTCTTTGATGGGTTCATGTAAGGGTGTTGCTGAACAAGGATAGGATATGTCTGGTTGTAGGGTAGTCTTGATGTAATGGGATCGAGTGAAACCGGCATTAACATATGCTAAAAGAAGATCTCAGGTTTCAAACTCATTTAAAAGACCAATTTGTGAACAAATTTGCAAAATGCCCAATAATGGAAGATTCTAATCAAGTTAGGTATTCACGGTTGTAGAACGTCCAAAAGGGTATCCAAAAATCAAATTTTCTTGTTTTCAAACCTTTGGCAGATACCCACTGTTTTCCTTTTAAAAATTTTAGGTGGCTCTTACCTGTGTGTAGGTGGCCTTTTACTGTTAACACGCGGCGACTGGAAAATCTGTACGCGGCGCTCTATAATTGGCAGGCGGTGTTTGTCTATTGCCAAGCGGTTTTGGAATATTTGTACGTGACTCTTTCCACTTAACAAGCGGTTGTTTAATGTTACTAAGCAGTGTTTTAAAGTTGACAAGTAGCCCAGTTTTGTTTGTAGGCAGCTTTGTAATGATGGTACGCGGTGCTTTGCTAAAAAAAGTTGATTTTATCAATTTTAATGGTATTTTTTGGGTTTAAAAATTTAATGTCTTTGATCATATTTGTCAAAAAATATTCTTGCATGAAAATGAAGTACAAACTCAACACACACATAAAGTTTGCATCATATCCCTAAAAACCACACTAAAAGTGTATGTTCTCGATTGTTTGAACAGGTTTGCACAAGAAAGTCTTCCAAGCAATCTACCTTAGCGTCAACAAATTTGGCTTTTAAATCATGGCTCTACAAAGGTAGGTCTGCTATTTTATCAGGTCTCAACCTATTCCGGTCTAAACCCTGACAAGATCCTTTACCCCTTTGAGGGCTTCCCACATGCACAAAAGTACAATTTTGCACAATTCCAAAGGACTACTAGAGGAAGTGAGGATGGCTTGAACAAGTTTTAGTCACTTTTTGATTAAGGAAAAGTGCATTATTTATAGTGGGTCAGGAAACATTGCGGTAAAAGCAAATATCTCCCACTTTGGGTCATTCCCTCTCACCATCCTCATAAGGAAAATCTCAGGAGGCAGGCCCTTTAAAGCTCTAATTAGCTAGCATGTTCATGAAAAGAAAGAATTGAACTTGGTCCAACAAGTTTAGGTATCTGATTCACTCAAAGAGTGAAGAGAATATCCCTATTGTTTTCCTTTTGTTCCAAACACTTCAAACATATTTGTTCATTTTCAACCCCTTAACAAGGAGGTTCTTAAAATTGAAATTTGTGGTTCAATTCCTTATCCTAATCTTTCTACCAAATTTACTTTGCACATTTGGTTTTTTGATTCACTTCGAAAAGTGAAGAGCATATGCCTAATGCTTGTTCAATTTGGACAAAACA
Source organism: Thuja plicata (assembly GCA_018584345.1). Taxonomy (NCBI): domain Eukaryota; kingdom Viridiplantae; phylum Streptophyta; class Pinopsida; order Cupressales; family Cupressaceae; genus Thuja; species Thuja plicata. Next base: position 1,509,076 of record MU228426.1, on the reverse strand, counting down.
AAGGATTTTCTACTTATGCTAGATTTAAAAGAAAGCCACAATTTGATCAATACAAGCTTGATAAGATAAGTACCTGATTTCAAAGCTAGCAAAGGCTAGGTGCATTTTTGAGTATTTTGGCTTGTTTTACTCACCTAGTGGCGATCGTTCCCTCTCCGTCTCCTCCAACAAGTTAGTCAACACGAAGCAATGCAAAGTGAAGGAAACTTGGAACTCAAATGACAAAAATATTTCCTAAAAGCTCATTTAGTGAATGATTTATCAATCAAAGCTTTTAAAGGAGTTAGCACATAAATCAATTAGAGAGTAGGAAATTTTCATTTATATGCAAAAAACACCTTAATGTAATGATCATACAAGTGCTCTTCCTCAAACAAACTCTCTAATAAATTTGTAGTATGTATCTCTTTATCATTCTTGGTTTTGATTCTTACCTCCTTGCTAGGCCTTGAGATCCGCTTCTCTGGTTTCTGCACCTTTGGGTGATTTTTCATCTGCAGAATAGGAAAACATAGAGGATTACATTAGTGACAAAATTAATTAAAATTTGATTTAAAGAAAAAGAGATTACGCGGCATTTAGCAGCTAAACAGCGGCTATCAAATAATCATAAGTGTAACTTAAAACTTTAAACACAGCTGTTAAATCTTAAAATGCGGCTCTTAAAATACCACAAGTGGCTAAATAAAAATAGCAAGCGGTACAAAAAGTATAAAATGTGATCAGAGATGGCTGGTAAGCGGCTGTTGAAAAGTTACAGACGGTGCACTTTATCTAGCAGGTGGCATGATTTATCTAGTAGGCAGCCCACTTTATCTGAAACATGGCAGTAGAAAGAAAGACGGAGATGAATCAAGCTCTATAGGCAGCATTTTGTTGTTCGTAGGCGGCTCTTGGCATCGCATACGTGGCTCTTCTCCTATTTTCTATAAGAAAAACACCAAGAACAAAGAAAATAGACCAAATATTATCAAAAAAATGTTAGTAAAGAGGCTTAGAGCCCCACGGTGGGTGCCATTATGTGTGTAAGAAAATACACCTTCATGAAATTAAGATTGGAAGCAACAATTCTATGGAAAGATAAAACAAGTTAATCTAAGAATTGAAGCTAAAATCTATATCATCTCATGGTTCTCTATCCAAGCTTTGTTAAGAGAGCTCTCAAGCTTAATCTCTCTCAAGGACAATCCTAGAATGAGATATGTATGAAAAATAAATGCTCCAATCTAGCTAGAATGCTCAAAATACTCAAAATGCTCCAAGATTATGTGAGAAAATAACAAATGCTCCTAAACATGATATGCTAAATGTAATGCAAATGCTAAAATTCTCTCAAATGCTCCTCATATGCCTATAGTAAGGATGATTTTTCTCTTTGAATTCTTGGATCCCAAACACAAAGAAAATGGCTTGTATTTATAGCATTTTCCCAAGGGTAGGGTTTAGAGTGAGTTGGTCATGATTAAAGCTTGGTTAAGTCAAAAGCCTTGAGGTGTTTTCAAATGGAGGGAAAGTTGGTTGGTTATCTCAAAAATATTAGGAATTAAATAACTCCATCATTTAATTAAATTAGCCATGGAAGGGTGATTGGGTTGGATTTGATGCTTTTGATTTGAACTATTCAATTGAAAAATCAATTGCATAATTTGATTAATCCTTTTAGGCTGGAATTTAATTATGTGATTTAATGATTATTTGATCTTTTAATTTGATTTGAATTTTTGTCCATTTGATTTGCATTGAGATGAGATTTTAAGGCATTTGGCTGAGATTCGCAATTTTGAATGCTTGAGATACACCTAGTCAATTTTAGGTGTCTACACACTCCATATCCAATTCTACATTATCAGTAATAAATGCCTCCTTTATAGGCAGCTTATTATCAAACTCTTCTCTCCATGCCTCCAAGGCTTTGATCTTACTATCTTCTCCCTTGATAGGAGGAATAAATATATTGAAATATGGTCCAAAAAGATTCATTTTAGCCTCAATCTGATTTAACTTGCCCTTGAAGAAAGGCAAAGCTACATTTATCTTCTCAATTTCATCACCAACCTTGATGACAATCTCTGGCAGATCATTCATGTATTTTTGTAGAGATGCCAAACTTTCAAATAGTTGAGTCCTGCTAGACCATGTTGCAAATTAGGGGTTCAAAGTAGAAATAAGACTATACACCTCAGCATGCAGAATAGGAAGCTTATTATATGCATTCAAAATAAGATTGGTTTTATCCTTTAAAATTTCAATCCTATGCTGAAAAATACTCATAAGTGATCCTAGGATAACCTCATTATGCTCCTTTATTTTCTCCTATGTTTCAACATTTTCCACTGTCATCTTTGTTTGGACTTCCTCATGTGCAACCTCCTTTGGTGAGGCAGGGATAACCTCAGGTTTCTCCATTAATTGATGAGTCAAAACCTTAATTTCTTTCTCTATTTTTATCTGACACAGCTCTCTATCTTTCACAATGGCACTGGTCTCTTCTATCAAGGTATTATACCTTTGAGATATTTTCTCTTTTTTAGCCACATTTAATTGAGAAAAATGTGACAACACCTGTGATATCTCCATATAATTTGTATTGTTTACTGACCATACCATCTGGCTACCCACCATATTCTCTTGAATATTTAATGAGGCTGGCTTATGATCCTTAGGAGCAAGGCTCCACATTGCAACAGCCTATGATTTTGGATTATATATGAATCCCTTTATCAATTCTCCAACGTGGACTTCTGATGTCAATTTTAAATCTGGTTGTTTCCTTATCTGATCAATAATAAATGTTGAGGCTAAATCCCAACCCTCAACAAGTAACATCCCAATGGCTTTAACCAGTTTCCTTGCTTCCTCTGGAGATATTTCCTCTGTCTCAAGATCATAATCTTGTATAGCCTGTAAGGCTTCTGATGTTACTGGCTCCCCTCCATCCAACTGAATTTGTTTACCAACTTCTTGTTTTTTATTCCACCTAAGGAAATCTTTAAACTCCTTGGTCTTGATGAATTTGTCATCATCCAAGAATTGTTTTCAATGAATCAATCTTTCATCTATGGATTTTCTAAGAGGTAATTCTATATTATCCTCTTCATCTTGTTGCAACTTCTTTCATTTTCTAATCTCCTTCCTCAATTGATGATCATATGGCCTATTGCCAGGAATTAGAGCACTGACTTTATATTTTTTCTTCTCTCTTCTTACATAAATTAATGCTTGAGAAGGCTCTCCAAGTTCAACATTTTTTCCTTTTGAGAGGAGGCTCATTGGTAACCTTTGTTTCTGGGACCTATATTAGGTCAATATTATTCTAATCTCCTTTTTCTTCCCCTTCTACTACTTGATTGACTTGATGGGAAATGGGTGAGGGGTAACCTTCATCATTGTCATCATCATACTCTAACTCAGAATGCTCTAGTTGACCCTTCTCAGGAATTACTAATGCATCCTCTAGTTGATTGCACAAGAAAGTATGTGACTCAATCATACCCTCTATTCTCTTTAAATAGGGTAAATCAGGGAAAAACCCTCAAAAAGACAATCCATTCCTCTTTACCTACCTTTCCACACCCATTAACTCTTTAATTTTATTATCTCTTGAGATCACTTCCTCATCCTCAATGATGTTTCTTATGGCTTCTTCTTCTATGCACTCTTCACGTCCATAAGTGTAAGGAATAGTTGGGGTGAGAAGCTTCTTGGCACTAGCAATGAATCCCTCTATATCAACATACCTACACAATGTAGCACCCATTCTATAATGGCTTAGCCAAATATTTTCTAGATCTATGGCTCTCTTTCCAATAGTAAACTGATACACTTTGAACTGTCTGGGAGTGAAGGTCCCTTTTCTGTGAGGAGCCAGATGCTCCTTATCTGTCAACATAAGCTGCCATATAAACTCCATTGCTGCAATTCTAGCAGGAACATGAAATGGAAATATGTGGGGTGGATGTGAACATCCATGTACTCTGATTATATTAAAAATTTTCTCTAAGTAAAATTCTCCCCAATTGTGATCTCGAGGCCACTTGTCTACATACTCACAAGGCCTTAATAATTGCAAAAACTTAGCTAGAAGTCTAGTCTTATTCACTCCTAAACACTGTAGTAATGGATAGACTATCCAATTCTCGAATGCACAGAACTCACAATCCTTGGCAGTATAATTCCAAATTCTTATCCAAAATTGGATAAGGTTGGGTTGACCCTGATGTACTCTTTGTAGTCTCAAATTATTCAAATCCATAACAGAGTAGTTGTAATACATTATCAAATGCATTAGGATGGAATAATATAAAAACTTGGGCTCCTTTTCCTTTTTCTGGATAGCCACAAACCCTTCATGCATTCTATCAATTATATACTGCATGTAATCATAGGTAGTTCTGGCATGGACATCCTACAAGTCTAGGGCAATCAGGACATCTGTTGTGATTCTCTCTGAACCTCGATCCCTTCCTAGTACTCTACAGAGTGCAAAAGCAATGTATTTGATATAATGATTTAAATCCGTATAAGCATAAGGAGCAAGTCCTAGCATGTGGGATATATAATTCTTAATTTTCCTAGGAATATGTCTCTGGATTAGGATTTTGACTACCCCTACCTATTTCTCATACCTAGCTTCTAATTTCTTCAAGTCAATCTCTGTTGACATAGGGTAGTAAAGGTTGAAGGCTTTCATAAAAGAATTTATGTTTAAAGCCACTAGTATAGTCTCATCATTCCTCTTAATTTTTTTAGAGAGAGAATCATAGTTATTTGCTAATGCTAAAACAAGATCTATATCTATGAATACATCAGGTATAATTAACTTGGCTAACCCACATGTCTAAGGGTTTGACATGGGTACAACTTCATCAGAATTCTTATAAAAATAGTTTAAAAGAGAATAACCTGATGAACCTGGAATTTATGCATCCTGGATGTATACTAGGTCATCACTCAGAATATCATCTTTTGACTTATTGTTCTATGTCGATCCAGGCAGCAATGTCAAGAATTCATCTGAGAAATTCATTTTTCCCTTTGCTTCATCCTCCATTTCTTCACTCTTCCCACTGGTGGAAGCTACACTGACTTCTCTACTCATCCTGGTTGTTTGTTTCTATCACACTCTTTTACCGATGTTGAAACAAAACTATCACTGGAAACCCTTACTTCTAAATTGCTATGCACTGAAAATAATCAAAAACTATGAAAACCAACCGATTTCTACTGAATTCTGAACCAGAAATTTGTATTCCTTAATCTTTCACAAGCTGGCAACACTCAAATTTAGCAACACTAATAACTTGGAAATTTCTTCGCTCTAAACTCTAAAAGCAATGTAAATGAAAATGAAGCCTAATTCACCTATTTATGGTAAGAATGATCAAAGTATGTAGCTGATTATGATAGGAAATCAAATTCAAATGAGTGAAAAATTGATGAAAATCCTTATTAAATTTGACAAGAGGTCAATTATGTTCTAATTGGTTGATCCTCAAACACCTCAGCTACCTTTCCAAGTTGTCATAAATTGGCAACAATAGGTGCTATTAACTTTAGTTCAACCTCTAATTTCCTTCTGGCAACCACGTGACTGTGAAAAGCTAAGTCCCTAAAATATTTCCTTTACTCTGGGTTTATTCTGAGACTATGCGATCACCATTAATTTCCTTTTGATCAGACGCCTTTCGTCAAGTCTCATAATCCTTTGATATAACCCTAATCTATTATAAGACTTTGTGACATAAGGCATGTCTCACAATCACTGAATACATTATCACTTAAATATTTTGATTGGAGACTACGCGACTAGAACTTTTCTCACTGTCGCTGAACAATTTTCACTTTACCAAATTCTTCAAGAGACTCCACGACTTCCATTGATCTTTCTTCATTCAGCATCTAACAGCCAAGATTAAGTCTCATAATAATTATATCAAATCTTAATATGTCTTGAGACCTAGCGATTAAAGTATAATGTAACCTTTATTTCCTTTGGTCTCTTAATCACTGGAAGAAAATACATCTAGCCATTTTATTTGGAGACTACTCGACAACCATTGATCTTCTTTTTGATAGCATCTAACGGTTCCTGCTAAGTCTCTTAATCTTTTATATAAACCATAAATCATCTCGAGACTTGGAAAAATACTCATTGTCTCATAATCGCCGAATAATCTCACTATATTAAAAATTAATAAGAGACCACGTGGCTATACCCTTTGTCTTTATCATACTTATCCATGTGTCTCAATATTATTCCTTGTCTCCTAGTCGCTGAATGACTATTGAATTTTCAAATGTCATAAGAGACTTCACGCTATCCATTGGATCTTTCTTCATTCTAATGGTTGTCTCCAAGTCTCACAATCTTTTTCTTAACTCATCTTCTATTTTGAGACTTAGCGACAACACTGCTTTTAAACTGACTGTCAACCTGGGTTAATTCAGAGACTTCCTAACTAAAGAAAACTCAATGTGATTGAATGGTCTACTAACCTCAGATTTTATCAGGAGACTTTCCGACTACTATTGGATTTAAATTGAGATGAATGGTTTTTGCTAAATCTCGTGATCTTTCACTTAACTCACTTTTTATTACAAGACCTAGCGACAAAAAAGAAACCTTTAAGATGTTAACTTAACACACAGCCCGGGTTATATTTGGAGACAATGTGACTGAGAAAACTCAAACTCACGATATAAAATCATTAACCCTGTACTTATTTAGAGACTATCTAACCACTATTGATCTTCTTTCAGATGGACGGTCTGCGCTAAGTCTCTTAAACATTAAAGCATATTCATTTTTGTTAAGAGATAGCGCGACAAAGGAAATTCACTGAGTCTTGCAATCTTTTGGAATATTCTCTTTCTCTTACGAGACTAAGTGACAAGTTATATAAGCATATGCATATTTTTAGGATTTACGTGCCAAAAAGTAACATCAAAATATAACCCGTTTAAGAAATTTAGGGATTTTTGCATTTTCACACAGAAATGACCTAAGGGCTTAGGGTTTTCAGTATTTTCAACTAATTTTAGGGCTAAAACAAATATTTGTAGAGGTATATAGGCAATTTTGACCATGACTTCAACTTTCTGAGTATAGGAGAGACAGGAGACTTCAAAATTTTACAGGACAAACTCGGGAATAGGAAATACAACCAACAGTGGCTCTCTCTAAGGATGGCTAAACACAAGATTATGACAAGAATCTCAGAATCTCTGGTTGTGGACCTTTTTATTTGACGTTGATTAACTTATTTCTGAAGAGAACAACACAACTAAAAGGAAAACCTACTTAAGTACACATGATACAAATTTACTTACTTGTGCATAAAAACTTGTTTTTCAATTTAAAAAAGGCTTTAGAAATTGCCCATGCACAGGAAACTCAAATTCTTCTCCATTCATATTCTTCAGAAAATAAGAATCTTTGCCAAAGCTCTGAGAGATGACAAAAGGTCCAAGCCATAATGACACAAACTTCTTATGTTTTCCTTTATCTTTTGCTCTTACATTCCACTACAAAACAAGGTCATATGGCTGGAATTTTCTGTTACTAGCCCTTTTGTCAAATAGATATTTCATCTTTTGTTGTAACTTTAGATTCTCTTTCTGGCTATCTTTCCTGATTTCATCCAATTCTGTTAACTGCATCACTCTATTTTGCATACTGTCAGAAAGCTCTAATTATTCTTCTTGCATAAACTGGTATACTGGTAACAAATTATTAATAGGTAGTCTTGATTTCATACCATATACAAGTTCAATTGGTGATTTTCCTGTTGCCTTTTTAACTATTATCATGTCAGTCCATAGTGCTAATTTTAGTTTTTTATGCCATGCCCTCTTATTCTTCTCAAGAGTCTTCTTCAAAATTTTCAATATACTTTTGTTACTAGATTTAGCTTGTCCATTTTCTTGGGGGTGGTATGGGGATGAATATGATATTATTATCCCATATTTATCAAAAAAATCTTTTGTCTCATCTGACCTAAAACACATGGCATTGTCCATTACTAACTTTAAAGGCACACCAAATCTCGCTAATATATTTTCCATCAGGATTTCAGTAACAACCTTACTTGTTACCTTCTTTGTGGGCATAGCTTCAATCCATTTTGTAAAGTAATCCATTGCTACTAATATCCAATTGTGTCCACTATTGGATTTTTCTGAGAATTCACCTATAAAATAAATTCCCCACATAGCAAAAGGGGCTTCTGCACTTCCAGGATTTAGTAACAGAGCTCCTGAAAACTTTAACTTATTTGTGAACCTCTGACATGGCTCACATCTCCTAACATATGCATGGGTATCTTTGAATAAACTGGGCCAAAAATAACCAGCCCTTAGGATCTTGTGGGTAGTGGTCTTGGCAAAAAAATGGCCTCCATAGATCCCAGCATGCATTTCATTTAATATTTTCTCAGATTGGCTCTGATCTAGACATGGCAATAATACACCATTTCTATCTTTCCAATATAAATCTCCTTGTACTAAGGTATATCTCTGAGCTTGTAATCTGAGACTTCTCTTTTGGTTATCTGTCATAGCATTAGGACACATGGCATTTTTTAAGAAAATACAATGTCAGTATAAAATGGTTGTTTCTCTATACTTGTAATTTTCTTATCATATATTTCTGTATCATTTACTTGTACTAAATCCAAGTTCTCCTTTTTCATGAGCTTTGCCAAATCTTGACCTCTTACCAATTTTGTAATGTGGATTTCTAGGTTGAATTCTTGAATTCGGTTGATCCACTTACACCTCTTTCTAGTTACTTCTGATTGGGTAAGAATGTCCTTCACTATTGCATGAGTTACATATGCTAACACTTTAGCACAAACCTAGTACGATCTAAACAATTTTACAGCCTTTACCAGGTCATATGCCTTATTTTCCATCATCTCATAATTCAATCTGCAGCTAAAAAAGGCTATTGGGTATTCAAACCCTTCATCATCCTTTTGTAACAGAATAGCAGCAATAGTGTGAAAAGATGCAAAGGAAAATAAAGAAAAGGGCTTACTGTAGTCTGGTGATTTCAGAACAGGTGTCTCTTGTATTTCCTTCTTTATTCTCTCAAATGCTATTTGAGCTTCCTCATTCCAATGAAATTTTGCATCTTTCTTTAGTGTTAAGATTTTGGATAGCTGTAAATGTAATAGCACTCTATGTTGTATGTGTTTTTCAAATGCAACAATCTCTCTTTTATTTATATTGGGAATGAGGCTAAGAGAGACATGTCCCTTCATGGGACATGTTTATTCATTATTATTTATAAGAAAGGACATGCCTCTTCCCATTAATTATAATTTAACCAATCTTATAATGTTTCATCAATCAATTATTAATTAAGAATAATATAATAATCTAATATTAAATATTAAATTTCATATGATAAATAATAATATAACATATATATTATATATTTATTAATCAACATATATTATATGTATTCTAATGATCATATGACTGAAGCTACAAACATTAACACTCCCTCTTAGCTAGGGAGGATGATCAAACAAAATGTGTAGTGGTCTCCTGTGTCAACACTTATGACCCTCACCATAGCTATACAAAACATCAACACTCCCTCTTAGCTAGGGAGGATAAATCAATCAAATTTCAAAACTTATATGACACTTGACAACATCAATCATATGATATAAGCAATAAAAGCATCATCCTCATGATGTAATCAATAGAAACATAGTCTCAAGATGTGGATTTCCTCCATCGGTGATACTATCCACAAGCTCTTAGGTGAATTGCATCCATCAATGATTCTATCCACAAGCTCCTCAAGCTTTAATGTGGATTGCCTCATTTGATGATTCTATCCACAAGTTCTATCCTTTATGATCTGTTTCAACCATTATAAGATGTCTATCATGATAGAAGATTTCCATCATTTGATATCACATTTGATATCTTGATTATTGGCCTATCAGAATGTCAACACATGACATTCACCAAATACTCTAGGTATTGGCCTATTAGAACATCAACATATGATATTCACCAAGTACTCAGTAAGGTATTGGCCTGTAGAACATCAACACATGATATTCACCAAATACCTATCATATATCTATACAAACAACTCATAGACCGTCGATGACATCTAACACTTATTTGTTGATTTACAAGGTATATCTATGCAAACAACTTATAGACCATTAATTTATTGACATCTAACACTTAGTTGTTGCTTTACAAGATGTATCTATACAAACAACTCATAGACCGTCAATTTAATGACATCTTGATGAAGGGGACTCCCCTTAATACCACAAGTACATGACAGAAACAAAGAGTAACAACAGAAATTTGTAAGAACAGAAAATTGGCTTCTTATTGGCTCCACAAATGTGGAATTACAAACTTCAAAATTACAATATAAAAAGCCACATGGGCATCCCTTACAATAATATGTAGGACAAAGCCTCAAATAACCACCTAGAACTTCCCTAGACAACACTACGGGCCTTCTTTATATAGGCAATTTCCACCGCCCGAGAAAGTTCCAGAAATCTAGCCATTAAGGCTGACTACCCTTAGCATTTAATTATTTTTTCACTTTTATTACAAAAGGGTCGGCTTTAAATATTTACAAAACATGAGATTAGGTAGCCCAACTTCCAGAAGCCATAACTTTTGAACCGTAGCTCTGATTGGCTATTATAACCACTTTTCAAAAAGGGGAGATCATGATCTACAGTGCCTCACTTGCGAAGCACTAGTCAGCTGTGGGTTCGACCATGATCTAGAGCCTCTAAGGTCCTGAAAAATGAGCTCAAAGGTTTTGTACCCTAAAATCTCAATAGTAAATCCTTAATAACTTCACCAATATAGATGATCTGG
>MU228426.1:1481600-1494621 GCA_018584345.1 Thuja plicata | reverse complement strand
CACCGCGACCTCTTCCGCTTTGCCTGCTTTCAAACTTCTTGTTCAACTTTTCCTCTACCTTTAGGGCAAACTAGTAGGCCTCTTCAATACTGTTCATTCAGATCAGGTTCAACTCCTCCTGAATGCTTGGCCTCAACCCATTAAGGTAACGGGCAACTTTCTCCTTGTTAGCTTCCGCATTGCCTGTTTGGATGAGGATTCGATAGAACTCCTCTGTATACTCTTGGACAGATTTTCCTGCTTGCTTCAAACCTTGCATTTTCTTTAGTAGATCGAGCTCATAATCAACAGGAATGAACTGTCGCTTCAATTTATCCACCATCTGATCCCATCTTGTGATTTTCTCCTTTCCTCTTCTATTTTTCTCCAATTGAATCTCCTGCCACCAGATCTTCGCATGACCCTTCAATCGGGCCTTCGCAAATTTGACCCTATCCAGATCCTCAATATCTTCATACTCAAAATATTCTTCTATTTCATTGATCCAGTCGATCAACTCTTCTGGGTTAATATTTCCCAAAAATGTGGGAACCTCAAGCTTAGGTATTTTCCCAATCTTGGAAATGGCCAGGAAAAGCCTTTCCTCCTCTTGGTTCAAAGTTTCACCTTCCTGATCAAAATCTCCTTCTACGTCAGCTTCATCCTCACTTTCCTCTCTTACAGCAAGATTCATGCCTCTACGAATCTCTTCCTACAATGCTTGCACTTGTCTCTGGAGGGCTCTAACCTCAGGTGGTACACCTCCAGCTCTTCCGCCATGCTCCCTTCGTGGAGGCATTTTTGTGCTTATCACTAAAACCCTAACCATGGTCCTGGTGCAAACTACCTCACAGTCGACGATCTATCTACAAACTCAGGAACTTCTCGCTCTGATACCACTTGATGAAGGGGACTCCCCTTAATACCACAAGTACACGACAGAAACAAAGAATAACAACAAAAATTCGCAAGAATAGAAAATTGGCTTCTTATTGGCTCCACAAATGTGGAATTACAAACTTCAAAATTACAATATCAAAAGCCACATGGGCATCCCTTACAATAATATGTAGGATAAAGCCTCAAATAACCACCCAGAAATGCCCTAGACAACACTACGGGCCTTCTTTATATAGGCAATTTCCACCGTCCGAAAAGGTTCCAGAAATCTAGCCATTAAGGCCAACTACCCTTAGCATTTAATTATTTTTTCACTTTTATTACAAAAGGGTCGGCTTTAAATATTTACAAAACATGAGATTAGGTAGCCCAACTTCCAGAAGCCATAACTTTTGAACCGTAGCTCTGATTGGCTATTATAACCACTTTTCAGAAAGGGGAGATCGCGATCTACAGTGTCTAACTCCCAAAGCACTAGTCAACTAGGGGTTCAACCTTGATCCAGAGCCTCTAAGGTCCTGAAAATTGAGCTCAAAGGTTTTGCACCCTAAAATCTCAACATTAAATCCTTAATAACTTCACCAATATAGATGATCTGGCAATGAAATTCAACTGGCATTTTTATATGACTAAGATGAACCTTCACCTGGAAAATTAGAACATTCTAAGTTCAAATGACCAACTTACTAAAAATAGTAAGTTTCCAAAAATAGCAGCTTGTATAAAATAGCCCTTATTGGAAAGCAAACAGAAATATTTTTGGGTGATGCAAGATTGCCCTTACACCCAGGATGCTCATGCATGACATCTAAAACTTAGCTGTTGCTTTACAAGATATATTTATGCAAACAACTCATAGACTGCCAATTTAATGACATCTAACACTTAGTTGTTGCTTTAATTCATCATGATCTGTGTCAACATTATAAATAATGTATATCACGATTTAAATTACTGTAAGGTCGTCACCTTCCAATAACTTCTGCAAATACAAGTGATAATGATTTGGAAGTCGTCACTTCCTTATGATGTACCCAGGAGGCAGGCCCATTAAAATTATATAGTCACACATATGGACTTTTGAACTCCCTCTGAATATCAATCATTTGATCTCCTCATCAATGATGCTTCTGATGGAGCATCAGACTCCATTTGAATCTAACGTCAATTCTCCTTTTCCTGCAAGAGCATCCACAAAAAAGATCAAGGCAAATAGCTTTTATAGTACGTATAGAAATACAAATAAGAGAGATACTACAATGAGAAGATAAATGTAATATTCAAGGATAATAAATACTTATTTTCACATCAACATCCTTGAGACAAGTTGCTTCAATGAAGGTCCATTTACATCAAATCATAAAACACCTCAGATTATTTGAGAGACATCTCCCCTTTGAATGGTTCAATTGGAAATGTAAAATTGGTTATTATCTCCCCCCACAATGTACAATTCCCACTCTTATATCGTTGAACAATTCTCATGTCTTCTTATGAAATGAATTGATTTCTCCAAGAGAGGTGACACTCTATAATTGATGCTTTCTTTCTAGAAATAGACACCCTTCCTTGAATGCATGTTTTTTTGTTAATGCTCAACCACGATCATAATGAATTAATATATCTCTTTAATGAAATTCGCTTTTAGGAATTTCACATAGACCCGTAGACAATTTGTCATAACTTTTGAACCCCACACTTTCTCTCCAATTTCTCCAGTGAGATTCTTTCAAAAACAAATTTCACCAACATATCCAAAATTTAGAAAATCCAATGGTGGATTTTTGAGATATTGTCTCTGTACCGAGACTGTATTTTTTGAGACAGTCACACATTCACCATCAACAAACTACTCTCTTACATTTGCAGTCTGGCTCTGATACTATGTTAAGTTTTAGGATAGCTGCAAATGTAATAGCACTCTATGTTGTATGTGTTTTTCAAATGCAACAATCTCTCTTTCATTTATATTGGGAATGAGGCTAAGAGAGACATGTCCCTTCATGGGACATGTCTATTCATTATTATTTATAAGAAAGGACATGCCTCTTCCCATTAATTATAATTTAACCAATCTTATAATGTTTCATCAATCAATTATTAATTAAGAATAATATAATAATTTAATATTAAATATTAAATTTCATATGATAAATAATAATATAACATATATATTATATTTTTTTATTTTTTTAAACCAAAGTGGGGTATCCACCATATTTTATTAATAATAATCTAATTCAATAACTCTCATATTTTATATATTTATTGATCAACATATATTATATGTATTATAATGATCATATGACTGAAGCTACAAACATTAACATTTAGCAACTTGATAATTGGTTTGACAACCTCTGCAAAGTTAGCTATGAATCTTCTGACAAAGTTTATCTTTCCTAAGAAAGATTGTACTCCTTTTATATTTTTTGGAGCAGTGACCTTTTGGATAGCCTCTATTCTCTCAGGGTCTATCCTGACTCCATCCTTGGACACTATATGTCCTAGTAACTTTACTTCTGTAACTACAAAATGACATTTTCTAGGGTTTAATGAAACACCATACTCTAAATCCTTACTAAAAAATTTCTCTAGGTGTTCACAGTGATTCCCTATTTTTTTAGAATATGCAATCAAGTCATCTTGATAAATAACCATGAATAAATCAATAAATTATTTAAATGCCACATCCATGGCTCTTTGGAAAGTTGCTCCTGCATTTATTAATCCAAAGGTCATTCTAACATAGACATAGGTTCCCCATGGAGTAGTAAAATCAGTTTTGAATTGCTCTGATTCTTTCACCAGTACCTGGTTGTATCCTGAGAATCCATCCATCATTAATAGCAACTCACAACCAGTTACCTTATGCAAAATTGCTTCCATATTTGGTAAAGAATAGTTATCTTTCAAGGAAGCAATATTCAACTTTCTGAAATCTACAAACAGTCTTATGTCACTATTCTTCTTTCTTACTGGTACTAAGTTTGAGACCCAAGTTGAGTGTCTGATTGGCAGAATGATTCTGGCATCTTTTAACTTCATTAACTCATGTTGCATCTTAGGAGCCAACAAAGGATTAATAGGTCTCTGCTTCTGTCTAAATGGTTTCATGTCAGTTTTTAGTGGGATTTCATGTTGGAAAATATCCTCTCTATAAGCCTTATGATCTTCATATGACCAAGCAAAAACATGCTTATGTTTTCTTAGTAGTTTTATCAAGTTGGTTCTAACATGAGATTCTAATCCTTTTCCAATGTAAACTATTTGAGGAGTGGTTTTTGAACCCAAATTTATTTCCTCTAAATCCTCAATCCTAGCATTTCTTATTCCTGATGTTTGTTTACTTTGATTAGTAAACAATGCCTCTAGTTCTACCAGTCCCTTAGGAATCTGGTTAGAACTAAGTTGGACAACCTCAACCCCCAATATACACTCTTTACCATCAATGGCTTCAAGTAGATTATTGCAATCTATACGTTGATCCTCATAATGGTCAAGGCACTAAATAAATCTAAGGATATCTTGGTCATCTTCAAACACTTTCCAGTTGTAAATGTTGTCTGGGACAAATGGTCTTCTTTTGACTTCCACAATTGATACCCCTTTAATGGTCATGTCATCAATTTTTAGGGAAACATTAGGCAAGAAATCTTCCATTATGTTTCTAGACCTTTCTATCTAGTTTATAATAAAGGCATCAAAGAATTCTATTTGATCCCAAATAGCATGTCTATACATCTTCAATCTATCATTCTTTACAGCATATTTGGATCTCACATGGGCTACTACTAACTCTAAGTCACCATAGACTTTTAAACATTTTATACCATGTTTAGTAGAAATTTCTATCCCTAGAAACAAAGCTTCATACTCTGTTGTATTATTTGTACATTGAAAAGATAGCAAAAAAGAATATTTGAAAGTGGTACCTGATGGAGATATAAATAGAACTCCAGCTCCTTATCCCTCTTTTGAACAGGCTCCATCAAATTACATATGCCATAAACCATCATTTTGTATAGATAACTCCTTCACCAAAGGATCAATATTTTCACACTGGTGATCACTCCTTTTGATTCTGAAATTGTCCATGTCAATGTCAACACAATAATTAATATCTGCATCCTCAATTAATTCTATCATGTGAGATGTTCTTCCCTCTCTAGATATCATTACATTGTTTCCATCTATATTGAAAGTGGCATAAGATAGATCACCTTGTATATTGCCACCCATTGAAGCACTCCATTTTCTAGATAATAACATGCCATAGTGTGGTGGTATGTCAACCACTAGTACACTCATAGTTAACACTGTATTTGGACACATGGCTAATTTGTAGGGTATGGCTTTTATAGTCCCAACAATAGGAATTTCTCTAGAGTCCATTGCTTGGCATCTCCCATTAGGAGTGTTAACTTGTAAACCCATGGATCTCATAATCTTTGTAGGCATTACTGTATTTGATGCTCCTGAATCTATCATACAGTTTTTCAACATCTTTCCATTTATAACCAAAGTTAGGAAAAAGGGGTCAACAACCCATGAGGAAGTGTTTGTATTTAAATAGATCTGAGGGATCTCAGAGATCATCCCTTCAGGCTCTTTCCCTTTGTTATTGGGCTTCTTCTCAATATTCTCTATTTTCTGACGTTTCATCAATGACACATTATTCAAAACTGACACGACTTTATCTTTATGTTCTTGTATTCTCATCATCTCAAGGAATGGGACCTTCATAGTCATCTGAGATAAGCATTGTCCCATATCTACTAGAGTATATTTTACATCATTGGTTTTAGGATTTTCTACAACAATATTATTTTCTTCTAGCTGCACAATAGTTTCTTCCCTCCTAGATTTTTTATTTTCCACTTTAGGGGAAGAAGAAATTGCCTCTGGCTCTTTAGATTTTTCCATATGTACATATTTTTTCTCATTAGCTTTGTTTACTATCTTGACCTTAGGTCTATTTGCATTTTCCCCAGGCCCATCCTTTTTAGGTACATATTTGTCATATGTTTTGTTTTCTTTTATAAAGATGCCTGATGGTTGACTACTTGCATTACCCACCACTTTGTTTCTTAGGTGATAGTTGTTTCTAGATTTGTTCACTATGTCAGCAATGATTCTAGATTTTTCCTCATCAGAAGCTTTTCTCATTACTAGAGATTCCTGACTATTTTGGGTATAACACCTTATATGGTCATCCCTTTCTTCTTCCTCGCTATCTGACAAGACTTGCTGCTGGTGAACTTCAACATTTTCTTGCGAGCCATATATGTCATGATTCTCAATTTCTTCATCAGAATCCATATCATGACAAGAATATGCATTATTCATATTATAATTGTAATCACCTAAAAATGGTCATCTAAACCCTAGGCCCCCAATCTCAACATTTAATCAAGAAACCTTAATCTTGATTACCCTAAGTCCTAAATCAAACAGGAAATTATCAAATTTGAACTGATCTGACCTAAACCCTAGGTCCTAATCGATCATCTTACTTGATTAATTAATTAATTCCTAAAATCACATTACATTGGCAAATATATCTTATGTTAATTATTTAATTGATATTATGACATATTAATTAAATAAAAATTACAAAAGTGTCAATTAAATCAAAAAAGAATTATATTAATTATAAAAAAAATGTGCATTCAAAATCAATGAATTTATTAAAAATGCATATGACATCATCAAATTCAGTTGACTGATTATCAAAATGGAAACAATCCAGTTCCACTCAGTTAACTGATTCTCATCTATCTATCATTTTGGAAACATTTCAGTTAACTGAAAACTGAATATGAAAGTTTCCAAAACAATTAATCAGTCAGTACAGTCAACTAACTCTCTCGACCAATCAAATCACTTGCGCATGGATTGTGCTTCTTCAATCGAATATGAGCCACTCTTTTTGTTCAATCTCGATCGTTGATTCAAGAGAGATTTCTATAAAATAGAAACTCTTTTCCTTTGCAAAGGATCCTAACTCTTTATTTAACGTTGTTATACTGTATTTTCATTTTAGCTTTCTTGCATTCTTAGCATTTATTTAGCATTGTTTTTTATTATTTTTAAGCATGCAAATCAATCTAATTTAGAGCACACTTTGTTTTGGGTTTAAAATGGAATATCTCATATTTTAATTGGTGCTCTAAAACTGAATCTTAAAGTAGATTGTATTAACCACAAATCTACATTTTGCGTAATCATCTTAAATCATTTAGTGTAGCTCTAAATCCTTCATTTAAGTTAGTGTGTAATCACTGAGCTTGCAATGATCTGAGAGCAAGCTCATACTCCTGCCTTCTAGAAGGCAACAGGTTGACTCTTTCAGACATGCAAGATGAATGAATCCATATTCATTCATGTATGCAACTAAATTATAATTACTATGTTGAAGTGTACTTCTAATTAAGAAGACCACTTTTAGCACGCAATTTCTGGCACCCACCGTGGGGCAGAAAATCAATTTCTGGCCTCATTATTAAATTATGTTTTTAATTCTATTTTCCATTCATTTTAAGTTGAATCTGAGTCCACCATTATGTTTGGGTCATCATTTCAGTGTGAAACAACTATAAACATGCCCATACTAGGCCAAAATTGATTATGTGGCAAAATATATATATATAGAGGTCATACGGTCGTCTACATGCAAACTGAGATAATCTACACCTGGGCTGAGACCTGCACGCATATCAAGGGAAAAAATTTATAAAATTTTGGGTTGGGTTTTAAATTCCAACAATGTCTTAGTTTTTATCTACTTTGCACAAGCATTATTAATGACTGCATTTCAAATCAAACTGTGAAGTCCCGAGCTCATACTTACCTCTTACTTCGGAATACATTATGTGCGTTTGCATATTTAAAAAGATAAATGATTACATACATTATCCATGTGGGACTAATATCCCATTTTTAACTTCAAACCCTCCACATCCCACTTCCCCGTGCTTTGCAGCCTTTCCACCCTTACACCCAAACCCTTCTGCCCTAACTCCCTCCCGCGCTCCGCTACTTCTCCTCCCACTCCCTCCACTACCCTTCACCATGCTTCCCCGCGTCTCCACCTCTCCTCCCACCACCCAATCACCACTCCATCTTCCCCACACTACTTCCTCAGGTCACGCAACTAGCCACCACCTGCAGTAGCCTCCGCCTCCATTCCCACCGCCTGCCATCTCTTCTCCCCTCTGCGTCACTGCCCAGCTCTGCCTGCCTCACCCCGCCTCCACTCCCTACCACCCGTGCCTCCCTCCATCCTCTACTCCTCCCTCCAGCACCTTCAAAACCCTACTCTACCACCCCTTTGCAGCCCCTCCTCAGCCCAAGCTCAAAACCCTCTACCATTCACAGCTCCATCGTTCAACCACCTTTTCTTCGCCGCTCAACCACCACCCAGCCCCCATTAATTGAAAAACAATTTGACACCCGTCCAGCTGTCACATTTGCAGGGATGTTGGCTTTCAAAAATAGTCATACGGTCATCAAAATTAACCTAGTATTATGTTGATGTCTGCAACATTTTAAAAATTTGGGCATTCACCATTGGAGTTTTTAATTTTGTAGTCTAACTATAAACAACTATAACTTGCTCATTTGTTATCCAAATCGAGTGCAATTTTTTTTTAATTTTGGGTAGATTTTCCCACAGATCACTGTGGTGAAATTATTTTTTGATTTTGCTTGCTGGATTTATCATAAATCACTATTTTTGATGATTGTACCTTCCTAATCCTCACTTTTGCAGCTTCTAGAGCCTTGTATAGGCTCATACGATCACCTTTTTCAGTGCAATTTTTTTTGAAAATGCATGATTTTTTGTCTACTTTCTGAATATGTGATTTGTTTTCTATTTTTTGATTTTGATAATGTGGACTAATCTTTAGCTTTGATGTTCATGTGATTATCTTTTGCATATAGCCTAACAGTGGTTTGCGGAACGTTGTCCCAGAAAACTAAAACACAAACTACTCATGAATTGGTTTTGCAGGGTGTCTTTAATTGATGGAACGCAAAACATTGTTCTTGCATCTTATTTTTTATTTCTTAAAATAGGAACCCACATGCAAGACTTCTTAAAATGAACATTTGTTTGATGTTTTAGGAATGACAATAATGTTAGGAGATTATTCTCTCTCCCTTTTGGGATGATTAGAAATCCAGAAACACTATTGTCATTCACCATTTGAGATCTGAAACCTTAGAGGGCCTGTTGAAGTGGGAAAAAGTACTCACCCTTGGAGAATGACCCAAGTGAGAACAAGATAACACCAAGCTTCTTCGACTCACTATAATCAAAATGCTTCTCGAGGCTAAAACCTCAGAAGATAAGTGGCATTTGAGCTTATACTCCACTCTCACCTAACACAAAACAGGGCCTTCGGGTCTCAATCATGTATCGTGAACTATTTGTGCTAAGGTGCTCTATTGGGTTAATAGCCTGAATCATGCTTGTGTAGACATATAGGATACGCTTAAACAAAGACCCTTACTAAAACCTTTTTTAGCTAGTGGCCAAAATCCATTCTACTTGTTGATACGGGAATTGTGAGACGTACATGCCTAAGAAACCTCCCATGTACCCCTCTTGTTGAGATAGTAAATTTATCAGGATCCTCATATCTTGAGAAATTTGAAGCTTGGTAGGCCCGAGAAGTGTGTGTCATGGAGGGGAGCCAATGCTTCCAAGCTTCTAACTACCCGACTTGAATGGGTATTTTATTGTGAGAGGATTCAAACAATTATTGTTCATTTCTCACCACCTAGGAATAAGGTTTGCTTGATGTGCTTGAATAGTTAAGGGCTTCTTGATCTGTCTAGAGTGAGTGTTCATTGAAACAAAAACAACAACGATCAACCAATCTAGAAAACTGTGCACTTTGGATACTTGTATGTCTTGTCTCATCTGAAACTTCAATGATCTTGTCAAATTTGTTTCAAAAACTTGTCAAAACTTTGTCTACCATCAGTCTATGCTATTACATTTAGTCTTTTCTTAAATTTGCATTGTCATAATGCTTATGTTAGTTCAAATGCAACTGCAATCTATTGTTAGTCTAACCTATCATTGTCTTGAAATTTGATGTCGTTATGCTTGTCCAATTGACCCAATCCTTTGTTTAATCTTATCATCTTTGTCTACACTATCCATATTCTAGGTTGTGAGATCAGGTTCATTAACCTTGACTCAAGATCAGAGTCTTTTCTATCTCCATCCTCAGTTGGATGTTTATCTCTTGGTCTCCTTAGTCTTGGACTTAGACAACACTTCAGATATCACCGCAGTGTCAGTCAGGCAAATCAAGTTATCTTATGCCTATGCAAACTAGAATACATTTTAGAGAATTTCACAAAGAATACAACCAAGGATTACCATTCCAAGACAACTCCTTGTTTGGAGAGAATCCTCTCTTTGAGGGAGATCCTCGAATTCCTCCTAGATCACAATCCCTGGAGGACAATTTACCTAGTCCTAAGATGTCAAAAGAAAGACAGGTAGAGGTAGGTATCGACAGAGAGACCTCTCCAATGGTACCAACCATCACAATAGTCAACATTCCTTGAGTCCATCAGACCCCAGTGAGGAAGAGATTGAGGATTGTCTCTAGGATAAGAAGTTTTTAAAACTCATGAAAACAATCTTGAATTTGGGTAAGGAACAATATTTCCTTAATCTAGCAGAGCAAGGCGCTCAACTTCCACCTCACTTCAAAGCTGAGGATACCATTGCTTGAGAAGAAGAGACACCAATGATGCTCTTAACTAAACAAATGCAAACTAAGCAAAGGAATTACAAAAACTCCACAAGGAAAAGGAAACACCCAACACAAGGTTTTCTTTAAACACAATCACTCCTTTTCCTTTTGATAAATATTTGTACTTACCTCCATTCCTGTGCGGGGTTGAAATTCCACAATTTGATAAGTACAACGGTCTTTCTAATCTACAAGATCACATCTGAGAATTATGTGCTCTTTGTACAGAATTTATGCATGATAAGACATATCTTATGCTTCTCTTTCCTCAGAGTTTGAGCGGCCAAGCTATGGAGTGGTTCTCAAAGTTACCCACTAGTATAAAAAAATTTGATGACCTAATGAATCTACTCCTGCAATAGTATCCGTACAATATCCAACATCCTATGACGATGATTGATTTATGCAACACGAAGCAAAATATAGGAGAACCCTGTCTGACCTTTCTTCAGCAATGGAGAAAGATGTTTTCTAGGTATCCATGAATCATGCCTGAGTCTGAAAAGATGCATATTTTTTCTATTGTTCTAATTCCATAACTAAACTACCCTCTTCAGATGCAATGTCCACCCTCTTTCAAGAAAATGGTGGAAAATGCGATGAAAATAGAAGATGTGCTTGTTAAAAAGGGTGACATTACCCTCTATAAGGAAAACAAGTTTGGTTCCAACTCTAAAGATAACTAAATATTGGAACAAAAAAAAGCATGTGGTAAATGACAGAGTAGTCGATTACTCTGCTCCCCAGTCAAAACCAATAGTCTTCAATCTGACAAGTGGCTCCAAGGCCCTAAAATCTGCTGAAAATACCACTAAATATTCATCTTCTAAAGGGACCAACGGTTTTTTGAAAGAAAAACCATGGATTAAACATAAATGATACTTTGACTCTTTAGGTGATTCCTATGAATCTACACTTAAAACTCTACTGGAAAACAAGCTGATCACATTTCTAGATAACTCCAAACCATATGGTCCAGAAATAAAACCTAAATGGTAGAGAGACAATGATTTCTGTCAATTCTATAGAAACAAAGGACATGCGACAGAAAATTGCATGAGGCTCAAACATGAGATCCAAGATCTCATTAATAATAAAATAATTGTGTTTGATAATCACAACAAGAATGCTAATCATAAGGCATTCAAAGATCCTTTCCCAGAACATCACAAAGATGAAACTTCTAAGAAAGGCGCTCAAAACAATCACACTTATTCTAATGATGACTACAACGTCATCAACATGCTTGAGTCATCTCATTCTTAATGTTGCAATGTCATCATCGTCAAGTAGAAAGAGAAAGTGTCTCGATCAGTCAACGCAGTGACCCGAGCATAAGTGAAGATCACCCTGGGGGGTTCTGAATCTTCCAACCCTTCATCGTCTTCCAATAAACCATCGGTATCAAAATCCTAGGTACCTCTTAGAAAACTGTGTGCTAAAATGTTGACACACTTCTATGAATCATTCCATCCAAGGTTGCTCAAGAATGAGGCCTCAAATATCGATCCATAGCTCTCTAGTCATGGAGTGCAAAGGTGTGAAATGGAGGCCCTCAGATTGACCTAGTTAGTGTCTATGCAAGTACACCATGAAACGAGAGATTCAAATGCATGAAAATGAGATCTACTCTATATGATTGCAATGCATGAAAAGAAATTAATCTAAATGATAACAATGCATGATTAAATCTATGAAAGGAAATACAAATGCAAGTTTAATCTATGAAAATAAACATGAATCTAATCTACATGAATAGCCATGGATGCAAGAAGAAGAAGACAAGAAGATAGAGAAGTTGCAATTTCCAAACTTGAGTGCTCAAATCCTCCTCCAAAATTTCTCTCCAAACCTACAGCATAACAATACTATAAAAAATCTAATATATGAATGATTGATGATTATCAAATGAGAAGGAGAGATTTCCTTATATAGGAAAGTGAACGGTTGAGATTAAGAGGCAAAAAGAATTGATCAATGGTTGAGATTAAGAGACAAAAACCCACCACTTAGGAAGATGTGATGAAAAGGAATTTTTATTTAATTTAATTTAATTTATTGCCTTTTTCATCAATTAAAGTACTTTAAGTGGAGATTTTTATTTATTTAATTAAAAGAGGGGTTTTCTTTCAATTAAATAAATTAGAAGAATTTTATTTAATTAAATGGGAGGAAAATAAGAAGAATTTTATTTAATTAAAAGGGAGATTAAATCTTTTAATTAAATAAGAGAAATTTTATTTAATTAAAAGGGAGAAATTTACTTTAATTAAATAAGATAAATTTTATTCAATTAAAAGAGAGATTAAATCTTTTAATTAAATAAGAGGAATTTCATTTAATTAAAAGGGAGATTAAAT
>MU228426.1:1453361-1475643 GCA_018584345.1 Thuja plicata | reverse complement strand
TCAAACAATGAGCAAGGGACAAAGCAACCTTGCACATGAACATGGATAGTGACATAGTATTTCTACTCCATAAGAATGCTACTTGTGTATGTTCTCAAATGTTTTCCAATCACACACATAGTCCTAGAAAATAAAAAGTTGGTTGCACTATGGTTCTTAGTAATGGCTTGACTCTGCAACTTTTTCAATCTCAAGTGGGTGAAATCCAATCCTGGCACACTGAGGTTTTGACACAGTCTAAGAATTTAATCAATCAGGAGCTGCTAAGGAGATCTGACAACCCACAAGAAACTACACCTGTGGAGATTTCTTCCACAAGGACATTTATATAGCAGTTGTTACTACCATGGAAAAAAATGGCTATTACCACTTAAGGTTCCATCCACGTGGTTGACCCAATAAAGGGAATGTCCACATGGACCACATGGGGACTTAGTTCAGATTCAAGGGTTCCAAGTTTCTAATTCTCCCAAAAGGGAAAAGAGCATAATCCTCTAGCCTCTTCACCTCACCAAAATATAGAAAACATGATTCATTGACCCACTAATTTGAAATCACCTCAATCAAGGCTCACACAATAACAAATGACACCAATCCCCCAAAAAGAGAAAGTATTGCCAAAAGTTGAAGTCCAAACCAAGTTGACCAATGAGATAAAAACAAATCCTTCCCTACCTACAAGGGTATCTATCGTCAAGAAGAGCTTCGCATGTAAAAAAAGTGAATGAAGCCCACTCTCTCAAGATCGCCACAAATAGTGTTCATAGGCCTAATTACTATGTGAAACATATATGCAAGAAAGCAAATCTAGGTCTATTTTAGAGCACCAATTTGGAAATGTAATCTATGAAAGCAAGAAACACTCAAGCTAGACACATGAGATGTTCATTTTAATTTCCAATATCCAAATTTTATAGAGATCAACAAAATACCTCAAATCCAATGTAACGCAAATCATTTTGTTGTTTATCCAAGCAAGTCCAAGCAATCCTCACGAACTCTCCAACAAGCAAGACAAGCAAACAAGATATGTAATGTATATTCAACTTATACAAACCCTAGGGTTATATCTGAAAATCAATTGTTAGGAGCAATAATAACCAGAAAATAATCCAAATGACAACTCACATCATGCATTGAACCATGTGAAAAATAAGTGCAACCTAATCATTAAATGCCCTTTTTTAATTTTAATTTTTGACCTAGTCAACAAGATCTGATTTGTTTTCTATTAATTTAGATCCCAAACCCTAAATACAGAAAAGAGACCCCTATTAAAAAAATAGAGAGCTTTCCAAAAATTTCTGAATTTTAAAAATATCTTTTCATTTGTGCCCTAGGGAGCCATTTTCCCAAAATAGACTAGTTTTCATAAATCGACCAAATGAGCTATAATATTTGATCCATATTTAAGAATCAAAGAATGGACCCCCTATAGAATTTAAAGATCTTTCCAAAAATGTAAAAATTTCTAAAAAATTCACTGATTTGCGCCAAAAATTAAGGTTTTATGAAAAATAAAGAAAAAATTATAAAAAATTCAAAATACCTCAAAAAATTCTAAATTTTTTACTGGATCTTCTATAATATGTCACCAACGTGCAAAACAAATTTCAGACCAAAAATCCAAGCCTTTTGGTAGATATGATCAAATCTTTGAAAATCTAGGGTTTTCATCTCTAAGCAAATCTGCACAAGGGTTAGGCTTGAAAAACATCAATAAAATAACCATGTAAAGATTAGATAATCTGACATCGAAATAAAATAGAGGAAAATCAAGAGCATCATGCCCCTTGATGGGTGCCAAAAATGTGTGCTAAAATGTTGACACACTTCTATGAATCATTCCATCCAAGGTTGCTCAAGAATGAGGCCTCAAATATCGATCCATAGCTCTCTAGTCATGGAGTGCAAAGGTGTGAAATGGAGGCCCTCAGATTGACCTAGTTAGTGCCTATGCAAGTACACCATGAAACGAGATATTCAAATGTATGAAAATGAGATCTACTCTATATGATTACAATGCATAAAAAGAAATTAATCTAAATGATAACAATGCATGATTAAATCTATGAAAGGAAATACAAATGCAAGTTTAATCTATGAAAATAAACATGAATCTAATCTACATGAATAGCCATGGATGCAAGAATAAGAAGACAAGAAGATAGAGAAGTTGCAATATCCAAGCTTGAGTGCTCAAATCCTCCTCCAAAATTGCTCTCCAAACCTGCAGCATAACAATACTATAAAAAACCTAATATATAAATGATTGATGATTATCAAATGACAAGGAGAGATTTCCTTATATAGGAAAGTGAACGGTTGAGATTAAGAGGCAAAAAGAATTGATCAATGGTTGAGATTAAGAGACAAAAACCCACCACTTAGGAAGATGTGATGAAAAGGGATTTTTATTTAATTTAATTTAATTTATTGCCTTTTTCATCAATTAAAGTACTTTAAGTGGGGATTTTTATTTATTTAATTAAAAGAGGGGTTTTCTTTCAATTAAATAAATTAGAAGAATTTTATTTAATTAAAGGGGAGGAAATTGAATTTAATTAAATAAGAGGAATTTTATTTAATTAAAAGGGAGATTAAATCTTTTAATTAAATAAGAGGAATTTTATTTAATTAAAAGGGAGAAATTTACTTTAATTAAATAAGATAAATTTTATTCAATTAAAAGAGAGATTAAATCTTTTAATTAAATAAGAGGAATTTCATTTAATTAAAAGGGAGATTAAATCTTTTAATTAAATAAGAATGATCAAACCTTAGAAAATATTGAAATAATTGAATTAATTACAATTTGATCAAGGAAATTGATTTGAATTGAAAAAATTGCAAAGCATTGATTCAAGAAATTTGATAAAATGATAAATGGGGCCCAAAGTCTAGGCGACCATTTTAGGGTGCATACACAAACAAACCATTATGGGTACCCCTAAAGTATCATAGTCCAAACAACTGACTTCATCCAATACTATGGAATATAGTGTCATCGAGCAATTGTAGAGAACCTCTGCCCAAATTTCCACCTTTGAATTGCTCAAACTCTCTCTCCATCTCACCGAGAGGTCCTGGATAAAGCACTATCAACTACCAATGTCCCTAAGGACTTGGATCTAGATCGATTTCAATCCATGGTGGGTCACTTGACCTTGCCACATTACCTATCATTCTCAAAAGAAGATGACAACTCTTTAAGTCATCCACATAATCTCCCCTTGCATGTAGAAGTCTTGATCCATAAACACTGCGTCAG
The DNA here is from genome assembly GCA_018584345.1 of Thuja plicata. Classification (NCBI taxonomy): domain Eukaryota; kingdom Viridiplantae; phylum Streptophyta; class Pinopsida; order Cupressales; family Cupressaceae; genus Thuja; species Thuja plicata. The sequence goes on along the minus strand of MU228426.1, from coordinate 1,472,372 downwards.
ATGGGTCTTCATAGATGGAGGTGCAGGGTTGAATATCTACACATACAGGTTAATCAAGAAACTAGGCTTTTCAGAGAACATCATTGATCCTAAAAACAAAATCACTATCGAGGCATATGATGAACAAGAAAGATCTTCTAAAGGTCTCATAACTTTACCAATCCGACTAGGTCCTTTTGAGAGGGATGTTACCTTCCAATTTTTGGATCTCTCGTTGGCCTACAACATTCTATTGGGAAGACCCTCGATCCATGAGATGTAGGAAGTGCCATCAACATTCCATCAGTGCATCAAATTCCCATTCAATGGTTTTGAAATCATAGTTCCTGCAGACACTAGTTATGCATGTAACGCATTAAGACAAGCAGCAGACACCCTTGTCCCGCACAATAGTGAGGCATCCAACTCTAAATCAGCTACATATTTACTGAAGGAAATGGAAAAGAAACTCAAGATAAAGGACATAGGTATGGGTGGATACACAGTAGAACCTGTACTGTCACTCACATATCTTCCCAAATCACCTAGGTCTTATGGGAAACCGTCAGAAGAGATGAAACCAATAGCACCCCAAGAAATATATGATGATAACTTTGTTAAAACCAACACCATTAGAAGATTAACAAGAGGAAAGAGCCACTCTGGCTTGGTTATATAAGGAACTTGAAGATAATGAATTTGAACAACGTATGATACCACTGGAAAAATTTGATCTGGGGTATAAGGTGGCTTGTAAAATGGGTTATTCGGGTAAAGGACCCATTGGACCTAATCAAAATGGACTTAAAAACTAATCTCTATTGAATATAGATGACCTAGAGACACAACTAGTCTAGGGTTATTATCAAAGAGAGAAAAAAGAGAAAAGAATCACCTAGATAAAGGAAAGGGAGATCAGGTTCATGAAGAATAGAATACAAAAGTAGAAAGCACTGACATACCCACTGGTAGGTGGGATCATTTAGACGATTCTGATGCAGAGGATGTGTATCCTTCCCCCATTCCTCCCAATATTTTGGATCTTCTCTTTGAAAAAGATACACCATAGGTTAATGCTACTAAAGAGTATATTCTAGAGGAATCACTGATAACTTCTTATCACTCAGAGACTACTACCTCCAAACAAGACCAAGATACAGAAGAAAGGAATCTAACCATAGTAGAGTTTTTAGGTAGAACTCATTCAAAGTAGGGGCAAAGAGTAGATTTCACTCATGTCCTTGATATGAAACCAAATGATGAAATAGACTCTCATGAATACGAGTTTGATAGTCTTTTAGAGGACACTTTAGACATAGAGATAGATATAGTTCAGTGATATGTACCCACACCTAAAGTAGGTGAAAGCTTAAAGGTTAGGTCAGATGAATAAGAACCTCCTATTTCTGACATGGGCTTTGATGATGCTGTTAGGGATCTTTCTCATTTGAACACGTCTATAAAAGGTTCAGGTCTAGGACTCTACTTAATAGTCATTGTCTACGATGAACATATTGTGAACACCCTCGAACCCATTGAACCTTTGCCACTAATGCATCTTGAACTCATTGATTGGTCCTTACAGGGACAACCTGCTGAAATTCCTACATTCCCCAATGACTATGCTTTAGCCTCCTATCTTAACGTTGTTGAACCTGTCACTTCTTCCACTAGTGAACCTAGTGTGAGCATGACTGAAGCTGACATCAAGTATCTCAATTATAAAATAAAAATGACAAAAAGAAAAGGGTCTGAAGGCGAAAACCACATTGTGGTAGTTTCAGAACCCAAAATAGTAAAAAAAAAAAAAAAGATGCATCGAAAGGTGAAAAGCTCTCTGAGGCACCTGAGGATGTGATGCTTGATTTCTTGCCTAGTCATTTACAAGATTGATCATCAGTTCTTATATAGCCAACTCAACTAGTGAATATTGGCACAGAGGAACATGGACATATCATTCATGTGGCTAAATCTTTGTCTACAGAAGAGCTCAAGGAATCCACCGACTTCTTTAAAGAGAAGAAGATAAAATTTGCATGGGCATACTTAGATATGCCTGGTTTAGATCCAGATCTTGTCATGCATCATCTCCCAATAGCTCCTGGAGTAAAACTAGTAAAACAAAAACTCAGAAAAATGCACCCTCATGTTGCATTACTTATCAAGGCTGAAGTGGAAAAACTACTCAAAGATGGATTCATCTGAGCCATTGATTATGAAAAATGGATTTCCAACATCATACCAGTATCAAATCTAGACAAATCAATCAGATTTTGCACTGATTTTAGGGGTCTCGACAAAGCATGTCCAAAGGATGACTTTCCTTTGCCTAACATTGACATGATTATAGACATGACTAATGGGTATGAAATGTATTCTCTCATGGAGGTTTCTCGGGGTAAAAATAAATCAAGATTTCTCTAGAGGATCAAAAAAAGACAGCCTTCACATGTGTCTGGGGAACATTATGCTGGAATGTCATGCCTTTCGATTTGAAAAACGTAGGCACTACCTATCAGAGGGCAGTAACAACTATCTTCCATGATATGATGCACAAAACCATGGAAGACCATGTGGATGATACCCTTGCTAAATCAAGGAAACAATCTATGCACCTACAAGATTTAGGCCCAATCATGGACAAAATGGAAAATTTTTAATTATGGTTGAATCCTAAGAAATGTGCATTTGGTGTTACCTCTGGAAAGTTATTGGGTTACATTATCTCATCTAAAGGCATAGAAGTTGATCCTAAAAAGGTAAAATCAATGCTGGAAATGCCACCTCCTAAGAACATAAGAGAACACTCCAAGGGAGAATCCAGTCTATCAGAAGGTTCATCTCACAATTGACTGATAGAATGCAACCATTTACCAAGACTCTGCACAAGGGCATTACTTATCAATGGAGTGAAGAATGTGACAAAATTTTCACTCAAATCAAAATGTACCTGGTGAACCCGCCAGTACTCATGCCACCTCAACAAGGCAAACCATTGGTTCTGTACATTTTCGCTACCTCAACATCACTGGGAGCACTTCTAGCGCAAGAAGATGAAAATAATAAAGAACAGGCTATCTACTATATCAGTAGAACATCGGTATCCTATGAGATGAACTAATCTATGATCGAGAAAGCATGCCTAGTAGTAGTCTTTGCATCTCAAAAACTGCATCACTACATGTTGGCTCACTCAGTCAAAGTGGTGGCTAAAATTGACCCTTTGAAGTATCTCCTAAGTAAAGCTACCCTCACTGGAAGATTGGCTAAATGGGTTATGCTTCTTAGTGAATTTGACATAGAATATATTGAGCGTAAAGAAATCAAAGGGAAATTAATTATAGATCAATTGGCTGATGCTCCACTACAAGACAATGAACCAATCAATGATGAGTTCCTAGATGGATCTAGTTTTTACATCACTCACTGATCCTGGAAAATGTTCTTATGGCTCCTTCACGCAACAAGGTTCAGGCGCAGGGATTTTATTTTTGACTCCTCAAAACTATTCCATTCCAAAGGTGTACAAGCTCATGTTTCCTTGTACAAACAACATAGCAAAATATGAAGCACTGGTAAATGGAATCAAACTAGCTCTTGAATGGAATGTTTCTGAGTTACATGTCCATGGTGAGTCTCAACTTGTAATCAACCAAATCAATGATGTATACCAGACTAAGGATGAAAAACTCATGCCTTATAAATGAATGGTTATGAATTTAAGAAATATTTTACTTACATCACATTTCAACAAGTCCCAAGGATACAAAATAGAGCAGCTGATGCCATGGCTACGCTAGCTTCCTCGCAGCAACAAGAGGACAATTTCTTCTATGAGTTCCTGGTGGAAGAAATCCATTTCCCTTCCTACAACTCCCCTGACTCCCAAATGGTCAGTTTAGTCATTGAACAGGAATCCTCCCATTATCACCATGTTTACTCTTACCTGTGCCATCAGGTCATTCCTGATGGACTAACTAGAAATGAAAAATGACACCTCATCCGCAATGCCTCATGGTATGTTCTTGTGGCCAATGATTTGTATAGGGGAGGATTAAATGGTACTTTGCTTAGGTGTCAAGAAAAAGAAGAGTCCAAATGTGTGTTGTCTAAAGTCCATGAAGGAATTTGTGGTTCTCATTATAACAGTCTAACTCTGCCCCAAAAACTACTTAGAGCAAGGTGTTATTGGCTAGATATAGATAAAGAAGCTATCAGGTTTGCAAAAGCTTGTAAGAAATGCCAGCTACATGGAAATATTATACACACTCTAGCAAGAGAGCTCATTCCTTTTGTAACACACTGGCCCTTTCAACAATGGGCATTTGATCTAATCAGGTAGATTCACCCCTCATCTTCTAATGGACACAAGTTCATTACTACAGCTACTGAGTATTTTACCAAGTGGGTTGAGGCGGTCCCACTCATAAAAGCGATAGGACAGTAGGTCTAGTTGTTCATTATGAACTGCATCATTTTTTTCTATGGCATACACTCCTCCATTATCATTGACAATGGAGGAAAATTTAAGAACAACACCATGGATGAGTTGTGTGAAAAAATCAAAATCACACAACATTGTTCTTCAATCGATTACCCACAAGGTAATGGGTAGGCTGAGGCCTCAAATAAAAATTTGTTGAAAATCTTACATCGTATAGTTAACAAGTCTGGAAGGGATTGGCACCTACAGATCAATCCTTCATTATGGGCTTACAGAATGAGCATTAGAATGCCTACAGGGGCAACCCCATTTGCACTGGTATATGGGGCAGAAGAAGTCTTACCCCTAGAGGTAGAAATCTCATCTCTTAGGGTTTCTTTGTGCAGACTTGTACTAGATGAAGAGTACAGATTTTTGAGACTCCAAGAACTAGAGATGTTGGAATCAGAAAGTGGCCTTTGATCACCTCAGAGCTTATCAAAAAAGAATTTCAAGAGGATACAACAAGAAATTCAGACCTAGAGAACTTCAAGTGGGAGACCTTGTGTTGAGAGAAAATCCCCGTAATCAGTCACATAAAGAGCAGAAGGGGAAGTTTGAACCCAACTGGTTGGGTCCTTATATCATTATTGTAGCATTCAGCTCCGGAGCCTATCGACTCTCCTCACCTGAAGGAGAACCACTTTGAGAGCCCATCAACACTCTCCATCTGGAGAATTTCTACACCTAAGGCATTCTTGGTGATCAGCACCATGTACATAGTAATGTCCTGAAAAAATCTAAAAATTGGAAAAATTCCTGAAAATTTATCATCTTGGTAAAAACCTAGCAATAGGCGCCTTGATGTATCAATCAAAAAAAATCAAAAAAATATGGAAAAATACAAAAAAAATTGAAAAAGAAGAAAAAGTGCCTTGGTGAAAACCTAGTAAATAGGTGCCATGGTAGCAAAAATAGAATCTCTGCCAAGCAGTGAAAACCTAGTAAATAGGTGCCTCTTGTACTCAGTGCTCCATCTATCAATGCTTAGTCTTGGAAATCCTTTGCTTGAGTTTGTACATATATTTCAGTCACTTTTGTGACACTTAGGTTCTTCTGAGAACCCTCCTGGCTTGAAACCAATCCAAAGTCATAACCTGGGGGCAATCAAATCGGCTTTGTCCTCACAATATGAGTCAATTCATTCATCATCTTTTGCTACTAGGGGCATGGGTCTTGAAATTTGATCACATCTTTGGTTTACACCAGAGTTAGTAATCTTGTCATTTCTGATAGACAACTCTCTACTGATGCAAATAGGTGTTTCTCAACACCACAATCAACAGTGTTTCTTAAAACTATCTTTGGACGCATCTATGTTTCTTAACACACATTGGATATCACAAATGTAAACAAAAGATTGATAAAAATCAAACACAAAGCACTTACAAGCACAACGATGTTTCTCAAACACCTCATACATATACACATTCAAAAACTTTGAAACTGGCTGAAGTATGTTGAACTTCTATTCGTATGTTGTCTATTCTCATTGATTTCTCTAATCTTTTCTTTGTCTACTACTTGTTGGTGTGGTCTCGATGATCCACCAATGTCAAATAAACTGGGTGTATGTGGTAAGAGCTCTTGCATTAAGGCAAAAAATCCTCACATCCCTCAATCCTATTTATTTTTACGCCAAGGTGAGGTTGGAACTATCTCCTTGACTATTATTGCTCTGCTTGTTTATGCAAGATCGCACTCATGTTTATCTTGGCTTTGAATGCCTCGATACTGGTGTACTCTTGCAACATAAATTGGTTGTTAGCTTCATCCTCTCCTTGGTGCAACGTAATAAATAGTAACTAACACATTCCACATTTTCAGGCTCTGCTATTACTGCAAAAACATGTCCTGCAAAATATGGCCTCAATGCTTATGTTAGTTTCCCATATCTTATCTGGTGAAAGTCATATTCATATTCTTATGGTCGCAATGGCACCAGTAAGGATTGTATCGACTCCGATATTCTAAAAATGCTCGATGATGAAAATTTTCAAAGCTAAAGCTCAGTGACTACACCTTAGGTTGCATTCATGTTAGTCTTGCATCTGCATATTGATGAAATCAGCATAATAACATTATCTCTATCCAATGTGAAGGATCTCAGATTCTAATCGATCAATCTTCTCATCGTCAAGTGGTCATGACACCCCTTGGTAAATCAATTGTCCTAATTCTATTTTTAGGATCAAAATCAAAATCTAAAACTGACCGCTTGCACAACTAATAGAAATCTCTCATGCTTTTCTTCCAATCAATCCAGGTAGCTTACTTTTGGTCAATCTTGGTCAAACATGACCTCTTGTCAAGTACATCATTTGTCCTAACCACTTGGGACCTATTTTTAATCAAATCAGTTTCTTCCTAAATTATCTAATCAATGAAATTCCTTCTCATCACTGGGGCACCTAGCCATATTTTTATTTTGTTCCTGAGGGGGCAGGATCAGGACAGAAACATTCCAGTGATCACATCCTCAATCAAAACCCCATCGCTTGGGGCATCTCAGCTTCATCACATCAAATCAAGCTGAGATTATCTTAAATCAAAGGCAAACTAATCACTAGTCTTATATAGTGGTGAATACACTCAAAACCAGACAAGATCAGTCTTATACGAGATATTCATTATTGAAACCAGATACATTGATCAAATTGGCTTCATCACTTCAAATCAAGCCAATTTTATTGCTAATCAAAATCTCTTAACGGTGATCAATTTCATCGCATCAAATCAAACTGGTTATTCATTCAAACCAATCAATAAGGTTTAAGATTTCTTGACAGATGTTCAGTTTCTTCACTTCAAATCAAACTGAGCATTTTGTTTTTATCTTTTGATTGATCTTCGTCCAATCAAGCTCAAAGTCGGTCTTCTTCTTCAAAAGAATGGTTTCATCACTTTAGATTAAGCTATTCTGGGTCTTCTTGCTAACACGTCTTTGAATCAATGCGTTGATCGCACATCAATTCAAAGAGGAGAAAATGTAATCACCTAAAAATGGTCATCTAAACCCTGGACCCCCAATCTCAACATTTAATCAAGAAACCTTAATCTTGATTACCCTAAGTCCTAAATCAAATAGGCAATTATCAAACTCGAACTGATCTGACCTAAACCCTAGGTCCTAATCGATCATCTTACTTGATTAATTAATTAATTCCTAAAATCACATTACATTGGCAAATATATCTTATGTTAATTATTTAATTGATATTATGACATATTAATTAAATAAAAATTACAAAATTGTCAATTAAATCGAAAAGGAATTAAATTAATTATAAAAATATAAATGTGCATTCAAAATCAATTAATTTATTAAAAATTCATATGACATCATCAAATTCAGTTGACTGATTATCAAAATGGAAACAATCCAGTTCCACTCAGTTAACTGATTCTCATCTATCTATCATTTTCGAAACATTTCAGTTAACTGAAAAACTGAATATGGAAGTTTCCAAAACAACTGATCAGTCAATTCAGTCAACTAACTCTCTCGACCAATTGAATCACTTGCGCATGGATTGTGCTTTTTCAATCGAATCTGAACCACTCTTTTTGTTCGATCTCGACCGTCGATTTGAGAGAGATTTCTATCAAAGAGAAACTCTTTTCCTTCACAAAGGATCCTAACTCTTTATTTAATGTTATTATACTGCATTTTCATTTTAGCTTTCTTGCATTCTTAGCATTTATTTAGTATTGTTGTTTATTATTTCTAAGCCTGCAAATCAATCTAATTTAGAGCACACTTTTTTTTGGGTTTAAAATGGAATATCTCATATTTTAATTGGTGCTCTAAAATAGAATCTTAAAGTAGATTGGATTAACCACAAATCTGCATTTTGCATAATCATCTTAGATCATTTAGTGTAGCTCTAAATCCTTCATTTAGGTTAGTGTGTAGTCACTGAGCTTGCAATGATCTGAGAGCAAGCTCATACTCCTGCCTTCTAGATGGAAACAGGTCGACTCTTTCAGACATGCAGGATGAATGAATCCATATTCATTAATGTATGCAACTAAAGTATAATGACTATGTTGAAGTGTACTGCTAATTAAGAAGGCCACTTTTAGCATGCACAATAATCACATGTATCATCTTCTTCCTTATCTTGCTCCTCATTTGATTTTAAATCTAAAGAAACAACACAAAATTCAGGACTATGTGGTGCCTCACAGGCCTCACACCAGAATTCATCATTTCACATATGAATAGCATTGTTATGTAAAGGATCAGGTGTCCTATTCTCAATTTTCTCTTTTCTAGGTGGAGCAATAGGTTTACTATCCTTAAATTGGGTATCATAAGGGTAGTTTTGCATCCTATTTTGTGCATTGTAATTGTTATTATAGGATGGCTTATTATTTTGTGGAGCCCTATACTCTTTGTATTTAGGTTCCTTTTGATTATTTCTATTAAAGTGTGGATCCTCTCTTTTACCCAACTTCCCTAATATTCTTCTATTCATTTCTATATTCACAGCTATTTTATAGGCTTTTGTTAAAGTCCTAGGATTTTTATCCCTTAATGCGTAGCCCATTTTTGAATCAAATCCATTAAGATAAGTAGCTAGACATACCTTCTGATCCAACTTCATATTTTGGAATAGCTTATGCATAGCTCGCTAAAATCTTGTATTGAACTCTGTTACTTATTCATTTGAGTTCTTTCTTATGTTGTTAAACTCATTAAGCAAAAACCCTTCATTAGTCTTGTCACCATACTGATCCTTGAAAAGATCAATCATTTCATCCATAGTTCCTACAGAACCATGAGATGAGCTCCTAAACCATTCCCTAGAATCTTCTACTAGAGATTGTACAAATAGCTTTATAAGAGCATCTTCATGATTAATATTTAAATCATCTATAACATCAAAAAAAATTCTTAAATGTTCTTCACAGGTGACAACATTATTACTTGAAAATTTTGGGAGCTTCTCTCCCATATATTCTGGTATCACATTAGGATAACCTGGAATTCCAAAGAAAGAAAATTTCTTATACCTTTCTGCAGGAAGGGGCCTCCTTTGAAATTTTTCATTCTCCTTGGGAGCAGAAAATTTACTATGGTCTTTGAAAGAAGAAGGCTTATTTTTTGATGTTGTAGGGGGCTCTATATCAGCAAAAGAAATTGTGGTTGACTGTAAGAAGTCAATTTTTATTTTCATTTCAATGGTAGCAGCTTCTGTTTCAGCTTTTTCTAACATTTTAGCCATATTTTCTTTCTCTTTTCTAATTTTTTCAAGGCCAATGTCTGATTTGGACATCTGCTCTATCAGTTTCTTTTGATTTTTAGGATTTTCAACTTTTGTTTCTATAACTTTACTCTTTCCTTTATCTTTGAAGTCTTGAGAACCTAACTTTTGGTAGGTGCTGGGAATCTCTTGGTCTCTGCAAGACCTCTGAATATTCCTTGTAGCTTGATGTCTTAGGGTTCTTTTCCTATTTATTCAACATCTTTCTGCTCATGTTTTTTCTTTTTATGTTCCTTTTCCCTTTTCATCTGTTGAATAAGGGCTAGATGCTTCATGAGGATTCTTTCTTCCTCTACAAGCTCATCAAAAGGAACTTCCTTAGAATCTAAACTAATTATGTATGTTCCTTCTCTATCACTAGAAGTGATGGCAACTGCATAGGTGTCTAGTCCAAGATTTAAGGCTTGGTCTTCTAAATATTCTGAGGCACTCTCTTCTTGACTAGACCGGTTATCATTTTTCCTTCTAGTGCTATTCTCTTCACTTCTTGGAGGAGAATCATTGATACTTGCTTGGTTTTTCTTCTATCTCCAAGACATCCTAGTTTTTGAAGTAGTGGGGATCCCACTATCAAACTCAGCTTTTGGATTATTCTTCATTCTTGATTTAGTATTCATATTGAAAAATATATCACTTGAAATTGATCACAGAGATTTCACTTTTAGATTCACCACCCAAACTTGGGAATAATGAATACTATTAGAATGAATTAGGCCACTTTTTAACTGTAAACTTGATTTAACTTCTAACAACAGAAAATCCTTATAGGGTTCTTTTCAAGTTTTACACCAAGTCCTCAGCAGAGTCGCCAATTTGTTAGCTCTTTTTCTTGTAGAAACAATTTTAAAATGACAGTATAGTTGTGTACTTGAATGTAGACTCCTATTTTATGCAAAATAAAGGCTAATTGATGAGGGTATTAGATAACATCTAGGGAAACTATTACCTCCTCCTTTTTTGATATCCACTGGCTCAGGCAGGTATTACCTATGTATGATTACTAATTTGCAATATCTTTTAAGTGGATTATCTTCTTACTAGAATGCCGAAATGTCTTTTAATGGGTCAACAAGTAAATGACTATGAAACAGACTATGAATATCCTGATACAGAGCTTAATTACCCATACTAGTATCTTGACAATAGAAATTAGTAAGGTAATAAGGATTCTCATCCTTCTTTTTTTAGTTCTTATGAACCTTAGGAAGGATAACCTATTTTGATTCTCTCTCAAAGGAATCAGTAGACTGAATTGTATTCTTTGAGCACAATTACTTGAATGGAATGTATATTGAAATGTGAATGATTTGATAATTTAAAATACTGGTTGGATAATGATCAATCACTTATCCAACTATAAAACCAGTGCCTTAACCTTGGGCTATGAGTCAATATCTAGTATAACTCCACAGTAAGGTGATTAACAAAACATATGCAAATAAAGATAAAAATGCTTTACAAATTATCCTCTCTCTAAAAATATATCATCAGATCCTTAAAATATTTCAAAGCTTTCTCGGATCACTTGAAATGATTAATCCTTCCTTGAAGGAGCTTACAAATAACTACACAACCACCTGGTTAACAGTATGCCTAAATGCCTTACAAATAAACATACAGGAGTAATAACAGTAATGAAAAGAGACAATCCAAGATGCAGAAAAGAGATTGAAAATATTTTTATTTTGTCTTAAAGCTTCAAATACATATAGATAGACAAATGATACACAGGCTCAGACAAAATTTAGTAGTCTGTCCTGTAATATATTTCATTGATTTTCAAATTCCAACTTCCAACATCTTACAATATGATAGAATAGAACTATATATAGGCCTAAACCATCTTGGAATCCTTAAGATAAGGATGCTACAAGCTTTGGATGGTTTAGAATACCTAATCCTAAAAAATACATAAAAGACAAAAAACAAGAATGGACCAAGCAGTGGGAGGACAAGAATGAAGAATGAAATATGATTTCCTCCTTTGTCTTTTTCTGAATTTTGGCACCTTTTTATGCATGTGTTCAGGATAGCATCTAATATTTGAAATATGATTTAGTGACCACCAATACAAGCTAACTTACACTAATATTTTAAATATTTCTAACCTCCATGTGCTCATAGAGCAGGCGCCAAGTGTTCCTTTACTATTCACCAATAACATCAATGTCCTCTGCAGCAAATTTATTCTTTTTTTGCTTGGTCAGTGTGTCCCATGTTGCTACATCATCCTCAGTAGGCCAATTAAATCTCTTTATGCTCTCAAGTTGTGCTTTCTACCTGTTCCACCAAGTATCTGTTATACTCTTGACATCTATTAGGAATTCATTGATGTCAGTCTCAGCCTTAAAGGCTTCATCCAAAATCTTGTTGTAACATTCCATATCCAATTCTGCATTATCATTAATAAATGCCTCCTTTTTAGGCAGCTTGCTATCAAAATCTGCTCTACATGCCTCCAAGGCTTTGATCTGACTATCTTCTCCCTTGATTGGAGGAATAAATCTATTGAAATCTGGTCCAAAAATATTCATTCTAGCCTCAATCTTATTTAACTTGCCTTTGAAGAAAGGAAAATTTACATTTATCTTCTCAATTTCATCACCAACCTCAATGACAATCTCTCGCAGATCATTCCTGTGTTGATGTAGTGATGCCAACCTTTCAAATGGTTGAGTCCTATTAGACCATGTTGCAAAGTAGGGGTTCAAAGTAGAAATAAAACTTGACACCTCAGCATGCAGAATAGGAATCTTATTATATGCATTCAAGATAAGATTAGTTTTATCTTTTAAAATGTCAATCCTATGCTGAAAAATACTCATAAGTGATCCTAGGATAACCTCATTATGCTCCCTGATTTACTCTTCTGTTTCAACATTTTCCCCTGTCATCTTTGTTTGGACTTCCTCATGTGCAACCTCCTTTGGTGAGGCAGGGATGACCTCAGGTTTCTCCATTAATTACTGAGTCAAATCCTTAATTTCTTTCTCTAAAGCATGATTTTTTATCTGACACAGCTCTCTATCTTTCACAATGGCACTGGTCTCTTCTATCAAGGTATTATACCTTTGTGATATTTTCTCTGTTTTAGCCACATTTAATTAAGAAAAATGTGACAAAACCTGTGAGATCTCCATATCATTTGTATTGTTTACTGACCATGCCATCTAGCTACCCACCATATTCTCTTGAATATTCAATAAGGCTAGATTTTGATCCTTAGGAGCAAGGCTCAACATTGCAACAGCCTGTGATTTTGGATTATATCTTAATCCCTTTATCAATTCTCCAACTTGGACTTCTGATATCAATTTTAAATCTGGTTGTTTCCTTATGTGATCAATAATAAATGTCGAGGCTAAATCCCAGCCCTCAACAAGTAACATCCCACTGGCTTTAACAAGTTTCCTTTCTTCCTCTGGAGAGATTTCCTTTGTCTCAGGATCATAATCTTATATATCTTGTAAGGCTTCTATTGTTACTGGTTCCCCTCCATCCAACTGAAATTGTTTACCAACTTGTTGATGTTTATTCCACCTAAGGAAATCTTTAAACTCCTTGGTCTTGATGAAGTTGTCATCATCCAAGAAATATTGCTGATGAATCAATCTTTCATCTATGCATATTCTAAGAGGCAATTCAATATTATCATCTTCATCTTGTTGTAGATTCTTTCCTTTTCTAATCTCCTTCCTCAATTGATGATCGTATGGCCTATTGCCAGGAATCAGAGCACTGACTTTATTTTTTTTCTTCTCTCTTCTTACATAAATTAATGCTTGAGAAGGCTCTCCAATTTCAAATTTTTTCCTTTTGAGATGAGGCTCATTGGTAACCTCTATTTTTGGGACCTCTTTTAGGTCAATAATATTCTCATCTCCTACTTGTTCCTCATCTACTGCCTGATTGACTAAATGGGCAATGGGTGAGGGGTAACCTTCATCATTTTCATCATTACACTCTAACTCAAAATGCTCTGGTTGAGCCTTCTCAGGAATTACTAATGCAGCCTCTAGTTGATTGCACAAGAAATTATGTGACTCAATCATACCCTCTATTCTCTTTAAATAGGGTAAATCTAGGAAAAACCCTCCAAAAGACAATCCCTTCCTCTTTAACTTCCTTTCCAGGTCAATTAACTCTTTCATTTTATTGGATCTTGAGATCACTTCCTCATCCTCAATGATGTTTCTTATGGAATCTTCTTCTATGCACTCTTCATGCCCATAAGTGTAAGGAATAGTTGGGGTGAGAAGCTTCTTGGCACTGGCAATGAATCCCTCTGTATCAACATACCTATATAATTCCACACCCATTCTATAATGGCTTAGCCAATTATTTACTAGATCTATGGCTCTCTTTCCAATAGTAAACTAATACACTTTGATATATTTGGGAGTAAAGGCCCCTTTTTTGTGAGGAGCCAGATGCTCCTTATCTGTCAACATAAGATGCCATATGAACTCCATTTCTGCAATTCTGGCAGGAACATGAAATGGAAATATGTGGGGTGGATGTGAACATCCATATACTCTGATTATAGTAAAAAATTTCTCTAAGTAAAAGTCTCCCCAATTGTTATCTCGATGCCACTTGTCTGCATACTAACAAGGCCTTAATAATTGCAGCAACTTAGTTGGAAATCTAGTCTTATTCACTCCTAAACACTGCAGTAATGGATAGACTATCCAATTCTCAAATGCACAGAACTCACAATCCTTGGCAGTATAATTCAATATTCTTATCCAAAATTGGATAAGGTTGGGCTGACCCTGATGTACTCTTTGTGGTCTCAAATTATTCAAATCCATAACAGAGTAGTTGTAATACATTGTACAATGCATTAGGATGGAATAATGTAAAAACTTGGGTTCCTTTTCCTTTTTCTAGATAGCCACAAACCCTTCATGCATTCTATCAATTATATACTAGATGTAATCATAGGTAGTGTTGGCATGGACATCCTGCAAGTCTAGGGTAATCATCAGGACATCTTTTATGATTCTCTCTAAACCCCCACCCCTTCCTAGTACTCTATAGAGTGCAAAAGCAATGTATTTAATATAATGATTTAAATCCTTATAAGCATAAGGACCAAGTCCTACCATGGGGGCTATATAATTCTTAATTTTCCTAGGAATATGTCTCTAGATTAGGCTTTTGACTACCCCTGCCTGTTTCTCATACCTAGCTTCTAATTTCATTAATTCAATCTCTGTTGACATAGGGTAGTAAAGGTTGAAGGCTTTCATAAAATAATTTTTGTTTAAAGCCACTAGTATAGTGCCATAATTCCTCTTAATTATTTTAGAATGAGCATCATAGTTATTTTCTAATGCTAAAACAAGATCTGTATCTTTGAATACATCAGGTATAATTAACTTGGCTAACCCACATGTCCAAGGGTTCGACATGGGTACAACTTCATCAGAATTCTTATAAAAATAGTTAAAAAGAGAATAACCTGATGAACCTAGAATTTTGGCATCCCGCATGTATGTTAGGTCATCACTCAGAATATCATCTTTTGACTTCTTGTTCTGTGTCGATCAAGGCAGCAATGTCAATTATTCATCTGAGAAATTTCTTTTTCCCTTTGCTTCATCCTCCATTTCTTCACTCTTCCCACTGGTGGAAGCTACACTAAGTGCTCTACTCATCCTGGTTGTTTGTTTCTATCACACTCTTTTACCAATATTGAAACAAAACTAACACTGGAAACCCTTAATTATGAACTACTATGCACTGAAAACAATCAAAAACTATGAAAACCAACCTTTTTTTGCTGAATTCTGAACTGGAAATCTGTATTGCTTAATCTTTCACAAGCTGGAAACACTCAAATTTAGCAACGCTGATAACTTGGCAATTTCTTCTCTCTAAACTCTAAAAGAAATGTAAATTAAAATGAAGCACAATTCACCTATTTATGGTAAAGAATGATCAAAGTATGTAGATCATAATTGGGTAATCCCATCACTTCTATCTTCAATTTAGCATATTGTGATATCAATGCTTCTCCTATCCATAGCCTCTGATTATGACAGGAAATCAAATTCAAATGAGTGCAAAATTGATGAAAATCCTTATTAAATTCAAAAAGAGGTCAATTCTATTTCTATTAGCTGATCCTCAGACACCTCAACTACCTTTCCACTATATCATAACTTCTCTACATCCTCATTGGCTGATGAATTTTCCACTTTGGCATGTCACCATTCTGTATTAAATTTTACCATGCTTAACTTTCACTTTTCCTTATCAACGACTTCACGACCTCAGGTTATCTCCATGTTGCTGAGAAAAAATCTTAACTGTGATTAATTTTTGAGACTAGGTGACAACATGTGATATTATCTTCAGTTCAACCTTTGATTTCCTTTTGATGACCATGCGACTGTGAAAAGCTAAGTCGGTGAAATATTTCCTTAACTCTGGGTTTATTCTGAGACTATGTGAAAAAGGTTGATTTCCTTTTGATCAGATACCTTTCACCAAGTCTTGTAATCCTTTGATATAACCCTAATATGTTCTGAGACTTTGTGACATAAGGCATGTCTCTTAATCGCTGAATGTATTATCACTTAAATATTTTGACTGGAGACTATGCGACTAGAACTTTTCTCACTGTCGCTAAACAATTTTCACTTTACCAAATTCTTCAAGAGACTTCATGACTTCCATTGATCTTTCTATGTTTAGCATCTAACAGCCAAGATTAATTCTCATAATAATTATCTCAAATCTTAATATGTCTTGAGACCTGGTGATTAAAGCATAATGTAACCTTTATTTCCTTCGGTCTCTTAGTCGCTGGAAGAAAATACATCTAGCCATTTTATTCAGAGACTACCTGACAACCATTGATCTTCTTTCTAATAGCATCTAATGATTCCCGCTACGTCTCTTAATCTTTTATATAAACCATAAATCATCTCAAGACTTGACGACATACTCATTGTCTCATAATCGCCGAATAATCTCACTATATTAAAAATTAATCAAAGACAACGCGACTATACCCTTTGTCTTTATCATACTTATCCATGTGTCTCAATATTATTCCTTGTCTCCTAATCATTGAATGACTGGTGTCTTTTCAAATGTTATAAGCGACTTTGCACTATCCATTGGATCTTTCTTCTTTCTGATGGCTGTGTCCAAGTCTGGCAATCTTTTTCTTAACTCATCTTCTATTCTGAAACTTAGTGACAACACTGCTTTTAAACTGACTGTCAACCTAGGTTAATTCAGAGCTTCCCAACTAAAGAAAACTCAATGTCGCTGAATGATTTACTAACCTTAGGTTTTATCAAGAGGCTTTCTGACTGCCATTGGATTTAAACTAAGATGAAAGTTTGTCGCTAAATCTCGTGATCTTTCACTTACCTCACTTTTTATTATGAGACCTGGCGACAACAAAGAAACCTTTAAGTTGTTAACTTAACACATAGCCCGGGTTATATTTGGAGACAATGCGACTGAGAAAACTCAAACTCACGAGATAAAATCATTAACCCTATACTTATTTAGAGACTATCCGACCACCGTTGATCTTCTTTCAGATGGACGATCTGCACTAAGTCTCTTAAACATTAAAGAATATTCCTTTTTGTTAAGAGATAGCACAACAAAGGCAATTTGTTGAGTCTCGCAATCTTTTAGAATGTTCTCTTTCTCTTACGAGACTAAGCAACAAATTATATAAGCATATGCATATTTTCATGATTTACGTGCCAAAAAGTAACATCAAAATATAACTAGTTTAAGAAATTGAGGACTTTTTTGCATTTTCACACAGAAATGACCTAAGGGCTTGGGGTTTTTAGTTTTTTCAACTAAGTTTAGGGATAAAAAAAATATTTGTAGGGGTATATAGGAAATTTTGACCATGACTTCAACTTTCTGAGTATAGGAGAGACAGGAAACTTTAAAATTTTATAGGGCAAACTCGAGAACAGGAACTACAACCAACACCCACCACGAGAATGTTTAGTCTCTACCTATTTCAAATTATGTTTTTGATGGTCGACTTGGTGATTTCATATTTGTAATATCAGTCTGATATAAGTAAGAGTTTTATTTTGATGGATTTATGTAGAGGTTGATTTGAAAAATCTGTCAAATATAGTGTGAAGGATTGGTGAAATTGTGAAGTTAGGTTGTGAGAAAAGCATTTGTGTTTCCCACATTTTTCTTTGATGTGAGAAACACGCACTACTCCCCCCGAGTGGAAGCCCCATACATTATTCTAGACCAATATTGTCTAGTAAACTCCCTATACCAATGCAATGCCAAAGATATTTAGTCTGAATTAGAAAGTGGTAATTACCCCAACCTCTCCCAGAGATACTCAAAACTATTTTTGCACAAAGTTTTTTTAAAGATATCCACAATATATTTTGTTGTGGGTTCATACACAAGTTCTACTTCATAATATAAAATCTTTTCCTTCAAGAAGAGATGGCGGATCAGAACATGTCTCAATGTGGAGTGTTGTACCAAATTTATTATGTTGGTGTTATCACAAATGATTGAGATTAGTTTATCAAATACTACAACATGTTGGAAATATTGCTACAATGTAGACAATTATTATTTTTTCATTGATGTCAAACCTTAACTGGTGAGACTATTGATGTATGTTTGAGTACCTTATCCATTGATTGATGAAGATTTGAAAGAATGGGATAACAAGAAGACCAAGGAAATGGTTGAGTTATGAGTATACACTAGGGTACTTGATCATTTGGCACTTTGGAAAAGTGATACGTTGTTTATCTATCACTGACAGTTCACTGGAAGGTCGATGCCAAGCAAAGCAAAGTCAATGCCGAGCGCCAGTGAAATGCCAAGGGAGATAGAGGAAGCCGAGCAGCAGTATTTTTTTAATTGATGAGATTTGAGATCTATGGCTGACATAGTTGATTTTATTGGGATATGCATTTTTAATTAATATTGGTCCACACTCATTTAATGCACAGGAAATGGTTATTAGCAAGGTTACCCGGGGACACGTCCCCGATCTAAATCCACAAGTTCCCAGAACGGGGATGTCCCTGGGACTTGGGGATAGCTTAGGGACGTCCCCACGCTGTCTCCAAATTTTGAGATTTTGGTGGGGACGTCCCCGGGACTTGGGGACGGCTGCCCTAAATTTTAGGGACAGAAAAAAGTCCCGGGATGGCTAGGAACGCCGTAGCCGTCCCCCATGCGTCCCGGGGATGGTCGTCCGTCCCCAACCAAAAAGCCCCCCGCCCCCAAAAAAAAAACAAC
>MU228426.1:1416719-1443128 GCA_018584345.1 Thuja plicata | reverse complement strand
TTATTACAAAAGGGTCGGCTTTAAATATTTACAAAATATGAGATTAGGTAGCCCAACTTCTGGAAGCCATAACTTTTGAACCGTAGCTCCAATTGGCTATTATAACCACTTTTCAGAAAGGGGAGATTGCGATCTACAATGCTTGACTTGTGAAGCACTAGTCAACCGGCGGTTTGACCTTGATCTGGAGCCTCTAAGGTCCTTAAAATTGAGCTCAAAGGTTTTGCACCCTAAAATCTCAATAGTAAATCCTTAATAACTTTGCCAATACAGATGATCTGTCAATGAAGTTCAACTGACATTCTTATATGACTAAGATGAACCTTCACCTGTAAAATTAGAACATTCTGAATTCAAACGACCAACTTACTAAAAAAAGTAAGTTCCCAAAAATAGCAGCTTTGTACAAAATAGCCCTTATTGAATAGAAAAACACATATTTTTGGGTGATGCAAGATTGCCCTTACACCCAGGATGCTCCTGCATCAGGTAAGTTTGATGATTTAAAAATGCAAGAAGGAGAAAACATAGTGCAATATTATGATAGGATAAAGGAAGTTGTAAATGCTATTAGAGGAGCTAAGGGAACCATTGATGATGACACTATCATGAGCAAGGTACTGAGAAAAATTCTTCCTATTTATGCTATTAGAGTATCTACAATTCAAGAACTGAGATGTACTCCTAATAACAATTTGACTCTGGAAAGTTTGGTAGGAAGACTTACTGCATTTGAAATGTCAAATTTTGACAACTGTAATCCACAAGTTGTTGAATCTGCATTCAAATCACAGATGGTCATTAGAAAATCAAGGAAAGGAAAGAAATGTGTGGATAGTGACAATGACACCTCATATAATGATCTAGAAGAGCTTGAGGCACTTATGGCAAGGAGACTAGCTAGAGGAAAAGGAAAATTCAAAGGTAAACTTCCTATTATTTGATTTTCTTGTAACAAAGTTGGTCATATTGCTGCTAGATGTCCTGACAAGAATGAGAAAGATGAAAGAAGAGATATCAAGTACAAAGATAGAAAGGATGACTGAGACTACACAAAGTACAAGGATTACAAAGACAAAGGTAAGAAATCTTGTTATATAGTTGAAGAAGCTTCTAACAGTGAATCTGATAAATCTGATGAAAATGATATAGAAGTTGTATGTTGCAATGGAAGATGATTATGATGATGATGAGAAAATTGCACTAATTTCTTATATGAGTAAAGGTGATCATTGGATTATTGATAGTGGTTGTTCACATCACATGACTGGTGATAAGGAAAAATTTGAAACCTTATATCAATGTAAAGGTGGATATGTTAAGTTTGGTAATGATACACCTTGTAGAGTTAAAGGGAAAGGATCATTTCAATTGACTAGCAAGATTAGATATGATGATATATACTAGGTTGATGATCTTAAGTATAATTTTTTGAGTGTTTCACAGCTGAACACTTCTGGTTATAGAGTTGAATTTCATCACAGGAAAGCAAAGATCTATGATGCCAATAGAGAATTAGTTGGAGGTGGTGAGAAAACAAAAGGTAACTTGTTCTATCTAGATTTAGCTGAAGAGACATGCATGTTTGCACAATATAATGATGTTTGGTTATAGAATAAGAGGCTATGTCATGTTAACTTTGATAACTTAGTAAGCATAAGTAAATTGAAAAAGGTTAGAGGGCTGCCTAAGTTAAAGAAACTTGAGAATGCAATGTGTAAGAAATGTCAGTTGGGAAAAATGACTAAATCTAGTTTTAAGAGAAAAACTCATACTTCTAAGAATATTTTGGAATTGGTTCATACTAACCTTTGTGGACCTATTGGTGAGAAAATTTACTATGGAGACAAATATTTTATTCTATTTGTAGATGACTACTCTAGGATGATGACTGTTATGTCTCAAAGAAAAATCTGATGCATTTTAGTTATTTAACTGGTACTTGGCAAAAGTTGAAAAGGAAATAGGTAAGAGTCTGAAATGTCTAAGATCTGATAGAGGATGTGAGTTCATTTCTAATGAGTTTAACAGGTTCTGCAATGACCGAGGGATAAAAAGACAAATGTCAGCACCTAGGACACCACCATAGAATGGTATAGCTGAAAGAAGAAATCGATCTATCATGGATTGTGCCAGAACATTAATGATGGAGAAAAATGTTGCACAGAAATATTGGAGAGAAGTTGTGAGTACATTTTTTTATACCTTGAACAGAGTACAAGTCAAGAAAGGTACAAATACTACACCTTATGAGCTATGGTATGGACACGCACCTACTGTAAGTTATTTTAAAGTCTTTGGGAGTAGATGTTTTATACTGAAGGATAACAGAAATGGTAAACTTGATGCTAAAGGAGAAGGCATATTTATTAGATATTCTACTAAGAGTAAGGCATACAAATGTTTGAATTCTAACACTAACAAAATTGTGGAAAGTGCAAATGTTAGAATTGATTAATATGTAAAAAGAAATGAAACTAAAAGCATTATTTAGCCTGAAATTTATAGATCATTCACCTATCCTGAAGAGGAGGGTTCTAACAAAACTGAAAATGAAGTTGTCGAGCAATAGTCCGCACCTGCCGAGACACAGAACAAAATTGTCAGGCAACAGGAGGTGACTGTTGAGCTATCTGATGGAGATGTCGAGTCACAGTTTCACCCTGAACTGAACTTGAATGATCAAACTGAAGCTGAGAAAGATCCTACTTTGGAAAAATATGTGAGAAGGCACCATAAACCTGATCAAATCATAGGAACAAAGGATTATGAAATTATAACAAGAGGCAA
This sequence comes from Thuja plicata, assembly GCA_018584345.1. Classification (NCBI taxonomy): domain Eukaryota; kingdom Viridiplantae; phylum Streptophyta; class Pinopsida; order Cupressales; family Cupressaceae; genus Thuja; species Thuja plicata. Next base: position 1,440,338 of record MU228426.1, on the reverse strand, counting down.
ATTAAGAGAAGACACATGTTTTCTATGTGATTTTGAGCCTAAGATAGTAAAAGATGCTTTGGACAATGAAGACTGGATTCAAGCCATGAATGAAGAGATAGACCAGATTGAAAAGAACAAGACATGGAAACTAGTACCGAGACCTGACAACAAAAATGTAATTGGTACAAAGTGGGTATTCAGAAACAAGATGAATGAACATGGAGAGGTGACAAGGAATAAAGCAAGACTGATATGCAAAGGGTATACACAATAGGAAGGAATTGATTATGGAGATACATTTTCCCCAGTTGCAAGATTGGAGGTTTTAAGAACTCTACTTGCATATGCAGCCTACAAAGGATTTAATGTCTATCAAATGGATGTGAAGTTGGCATTTCTAAATGGAATATTAGAAGAGGAAGTATATATTGAACAAGTTGGTGGATTTTTTGACCCAAGGAAGAGGAACATGGTTTGCAGACTACACAAGGCATTATATGGACTAAAACAAGCACCCAGAGCATGGTATGAAAGATTGCACAATTATCTGATGAAGATTGGATTTGCAAGAACAAATGACAACAACAATCTGTATTTGAAAACAAAGCAAGGTAAAGGAATTTTATTGGCTGAAATTTTTGTTGACGACATCATATTCAGTGGACAAGATATGATATGTAAAGCATTTTTAAAAGAGATGTAAACTAAATTTGAAATGTCTATGTTTGGTGAGATAAAGTTCTTTGTTGGTTTACAAATACACCAAATGAAGAATGGCATCTATATTACTCAATCAAAATATATCAAGGATATATTGAAAACTTTTGGTATGGAAGATTCAAAACCAGTGAGTACACCCATGGCTACTAGACAGAAGTTGACAAAGAATGATGATACAAAAGAGGTAAATCAAACACTGTATAGATCAATGATTGGTAAGATGCAATATGTTGTACATAGTAGACCTGATATTGCATTAGCAGTTGGAATTGTTGCTAGATTTTCTACTAATCCAAAAGAGACACATATAATGGCAGTGAAAAGAATTATGAGATATTTGAAAGGTACAAAAGGAATGACAAGTTTGAACTCAGAGTCTATACTGATTCTGACTGGGCTGGTAATGTTGATGATAGAAAAAGCACCACAGGAGGAGAATTTATTTTGGGGAAAAGATTAGTTTCATGGACAAGCAAGAAATAGAATTGCACCTCACAATCTATAGCTAAAGCCGAGTATGTGGCATCAGCAGTTAATTGTTCAAAAATTATGTGGTTGAAGATACGACTGAAAGGTATGAAGGAGGAGATCACAGAACCAGTTGTCATATATTGTGATAACATGAGTGTCGTTAATATTTCTAAAAATCTTGTAACTCACTCTAAGACAAAACATATAGCTATCAAGTATCATTACTTGAGGGAGCTATTTTAGAAGAAGGAAGTGGGACTGGAATATGTGAACACTAAGGAACAGTTGGCAGACATATTTACAAAAGCATTACCCAAGGATGCTCATGAGTATCTAAGAGGTAAATTGGGGGTGATTCCCCTAGCAGAGGCTAACTAGTGCTAAATGGTACTATTGCATCAAATGTTTTAATCAAAACACTTGACACATTCATGCACAGTAAGTCACATTTTTAGGATGTTGCCTAAAAATTGTGAAGTAGAAGACAAAAATAGAAAAGAAGATCAGTCATACACAAAGATGATAGGAACAGCATGATACAAAGATTAGAACAGAATAATCTGCATACTGAAGATGTCAACATCTTTGCCATTGTTTCCAAAGAGGGAGATTATTGCTAAAACAACAAATACAAGGGAGATATGACTGAAAGAGGGGGCTGAACAGTAACAGAAAACATTTTCAGTGTGATTATAGACACAAAGGGAGTCCGAATGAAGCTAAAGACATTAATGAAGATTTGTTCATATCAAGAACACAGGCACTTTTTGGATTGTATGGTAACTTTGGTTGGAAATTATTGTTTTATAGTTTAGTGTTGCCATTAATGCCAAAGAGGGAGATTGTTGGAGAGATTTCTACAATGTAGACAATTGTTATTTTTTCATTAATGTCAAACCTTATTGGTGAGACTATTTTTGTATGTTTGAGTACCTTATCCATTTATTGATGAAGATTTGAAAGAATGGGATAACAAGAAGACCAAGGAAATGATTGAGTTATGAGTATAAACCAGGGTACTTGATCATTTGGCACTTTGGTAAAGTGATACGTTATTTATCTATCACTGATAGTTCACTAGAAGGTCAATGTTGAGAAAAGAAAATTTGATGCCGAGAAAAGAAAAAGGTGATTTTCGAGAAAAGCAAAGTCGATGTTGAGCGCCAGCGAAATGCCAAGGGAGACAGAGGAAACTGAGCAGCAGTATTTTGTTAATTGATGAGATTTGAGATCTATGGATGACATAGTTGATTTTATTGGGATATGCATTGTTAATTAAGATTGGTCCACACTCATTTTATGCACAAGAAACCGTTATTAGTGCATGGATTCAATGTTTAATTAATGATTGTATTGAAGAAGTAAATTAAATGTAATTATGGAAAGATCCGTTGGATCTGACCTAACCTAAGATCTACGATCTTGATTAAGCGGAAAAAGATTTATCTGACCTAGATGAAGAGGTATATTATAACCTACTATGGTTATTGTTATTGTATCCAAGCAAGGAGAAGTTGACTGCAAAGTATTGCATGGTTAATTGACTGATTGGTAAAGACCTAACAGAGAAGGCTGAGCAGAGAAGCGAAGTGATTGCTTGATGGATTTCCAAGCAAATCTGGAGTTTGAGATGAAAATGGAGGCCACTCAGTGAATTAGCATTAGAGATAAAATTAGACCTAGATTTGCAAAGTAAGTTGTATGTATCAGATCACACCTGTTGATTACTTTCTAACCATTGTATTAGTTCAAATCCTTTAACCAGGTTGACCTAACAGTCATTGTATAAATCCTTTAAAAAAGGTGACATTCATATTGGAATTTTATAAGTCCTCTAACAAGGCCACTCCTAATAGGGTGATTAAATCCTTTAACGAGGTCACATTTGACAGTGTGTTTTGTAACCTTTAACAGGGTTGGATCCTAACAGGGCATCACTTCAGAAGAGTGAAATTTTGGTAGCATGTTACTGGTGGTTTTTCCCATATTAGGTTTCCATGTTAAATCATTGTGTCAAAATGTGTGAATGTTATTGTTTTGTTTTACTGTTAAGTATTCTGCAAGCTTATTGCATTAGTACAGTAAACTACATGCTTTTGTTGTTTATTGTTGTCGAGCAGATCTGAGTTGTTGAAGTTGGTTTAAAGTTTTATATGGGAACATTTGTACCTAAGGATAATTGATTCACCCCCCCTCTCAGTTATTCTAAATTCATCCTAACACAATAATATTATTCAAGGTATATTTCATCCAAAGTACCTTTGAGAAACTTGATGCAGCAGCAATATACTCAGCTTATGCATAGGAAAAAGATACAAAATTATTCTTCTTACTGAACCAAACAACCAACCAAGTGCCCAGGAAAAATGCACCGTCGCGTACTCTTCCCATCTTCAAAACTACCAGCCCAAACTAAATTGGTGGAGATTCTTCACTAAACAACCTAGGATGAGATACTCAAGCAACATGTGGAAAGTCAAAAATAAATAAAGGAAATGGTGAAAGAGATACAAGGAAAGTTCCTTCACCTCAAAGGGGAACACCTCACAATTTCCACTGGTACAAATGAGGATGTTAATAGATGAGATACTTCAAGATCCTACCCTACATAAAGAATCGATCTAGAGAAAAGGTATAGGTAAAACTATATTAAACAAATATGGATTAGAAAATAAAAAGGTGTGTTGTTGTGCGATCTACACTAGATAATACTATCAACATGGTAAAAAATAACAAAGGGGAAAACAATTAGTTATGTCAATATTGCTTATAGTGGCCCATAAGTATTTATCCCACTGAGGCTATGTGGATACTTTAGAAATATGGAATATCCAAATATCCTATATTTATGATATCATGAATATATGAATTGATAGGAAAGGACAATAATTGAAGAGCTGCACAATCAATATCAATAGCCACAAGACCAAAGGGATTAAACCTATAAAAGGTTCCACTAGTTGAGATATTTTGTCAGTCTGAGGTTGGTCCATTTTACCAATATCTTATAGGAGGCCTAGCACTTTTTACAACACTAATTTAGATACCAAAAACACTTATAGAAGCATAAACATAGATTGCACAATTACAAAGTCACATCAATTAATTGTAGATAGTGAAACAGAAATAAGAAACAAATCTTCAAACCCTCCAAGATATATACAATGATATTCTACTATCAAAAGAAATGTTTACTTGAGCATAAGTCAAATTTTTGAAGAGGGGATGATATTGGTATGTAAAAGGCACAAAGACATGTCCAAATAACATGCTACATCTTATTGTAAGAGGTCCATGAAGGATAAGCTTTTGAACATGGAGTATATTCTAGGGATACTATCTAAGATCCACCTCCCATATAATAAGTATGTGTATATCAAGAGGTTCATTCATCAGTAACATGGTGAATAGGAAGGAGAATAGGAAAGAGTAGATATAGGTGAAGAATGAAATGTAAATGGTTGTATATATAAATATAAGGAGTTCTAAGGATATATTATGTGTCAATTGACTATCAATTAATACAAATACTTGTGAAGTATTTATCCATATGTTGTGTATGTTATTATTATGAATGTTATTATTATGTATATTATTATGGAAATAATGCTCAAATTGTGAATGGTAACAAGGTTTTTTGTCTCCCTACTTGGCTCTTAGCATATTCTTGAGGTTATCTTGAATATTTTGGCCTATGATAGAGAGGATTATTGTCAAAAATACACTCTCTTTTATAGATTGGCAAAATATTGGCCCAGTTTAGGTAAATTACACTTGTAGACCAAATAAAACTAGAAGGTGCATATGGAAGAAAAAAATTGCATTTATTCTTGTGCTCGGGGGTTTCGTATCTTGGAGTTTGACTCCACTAAAGATATGGATTTTGTGCTAAAATATAGCCATTGGATATTTTGGTGAGAATTCATTTGCATGAAGCCTTGGTATGCTTTTTTTATCCCAAATTGATATCTTTGATCATCTACAAGTTTTTTCTGGTTTTGATTGCGTGAATATTTTTGCATCAACATTTTAGCTCAAAATCTATAATCCATCATCAAGATGATACTGATAGAGAGCATAAGGATGCAAAACATTGATGCAAAAATATTCACACAATCAAATCCAGAAACAACTTGCAGTTGATCTCATAGATTTTGGAAATCTACTTGCTCTTATCTTAGATCATCTTTTTTCCTTTCGGTGATATTACCTTATATTCCCCTTCAATTTTGGAAATTGGCTTGTTTGTGTCTTATCAATAATTTTTTGATTAAGTACCATTGCACTTCTAATGAAACAAACATCTAGAGAAGTTCTACGTGTGCACAAATGTGTTAGAAATGTCATATCTATTGGGTTTCCGAATAAGATCTCTCTAAAAGTGGGTAAAAAATGTTGGATACAACCAGTCAATCACATAAATATTTCTTTCAAATGCAAAAAATATTTTCAAATGATCACTTTACCCATCAATTTCAAAAGGTGTAAACTTATCAAACCGGCTTCCTAGTAGAAAGGGGAAGATTCTCCCTATTATGTCATTTTACCTAGAACTCATATTGACACAACTTCTCCAAAATATCCTCAAGATGTCATTTCATACTCAAATGTTCTCTCTCCTTAGTTGAGCATTATTTTCCTTTGGGGAATGCATATGAGTGTTGATCTCTAAGTTTTGTTGATCATTAGTGTCCCACACTTAGTCATTTATCTAGGCAGGTTAGCCGGTCATCACTGTGGCTGAGCTATCTAGTATAGGCTGAGCTATCCATCATAGTCATTGCTGAGAAGATAATGGTTGCCAAGTGACTTGGCAATCAAGAAAAATTTGACCATGTTCATGCCGAGCGCCAGATTCTTAATGAGCCGAGCAAGATAGTTTTGACATACATGTTAGGAATGGCATAAACTTGAAGGTAAACTATTTTGGGCTGACTTGTTCATGAATTTAATGATTTCAAAAGAGTTAATTATGCATTAATTATTTGATCCCAATGCATGGCATGGAGCCAATCAAAAATTGGAATGCCCAAGCGGCATAAGCATTTGATCCTGGTCATTGATCTGGATCTAGATGCCAGATTTGTAAAGTATATAAGATTGCTTCTTAAACCCTAAAAATGGTGTGAATGTGTATGAGAGAGAAGTGTATGTGTACATGAGAGATGTACAAAGGGTTATTTTGATAAAAGAAGCATAGATCTAGCAGAGTGAAAGAGCAGTGAATAGCAGAGTAAAGACATATCATATTATTAGATCAGAGAAGGTATTGGAAAGAGAAGATCTGTTACAGCATCAGAGTGCATAATGAAGGATCAGTTCTTAAGACATTCTAACCAGTGTATCAGGTGAAATCTCTTAAAAAGAGTGGTTCTAACAGACCTTTCTAAATCTCTTAGCCGAGTGCTTACTTTGTTGTAAGTTTAAATCCTTTTACAAGGTATATTGTAATGATCTAAAGCTCTTAACTGGGCAGACCTTTAACCAGGTATATTACATATTGTGATCAAACTTTGTAGCCCTAATAGGCACACTTTATTTCTACAGTAGTGAAGATTTTTGTGGGTGTCATCCCAACCCCATTTTTACCTTATTGGGTTTTTGGGTTACCAAATTTTGTGTCTTGAGTTATTTATTTACTGTCGTGAATGCTACTAGTTGATAGATCAATTTCATTTATGTATGGTTGTGGATCAATTTTATTTTAAAGGATAAAATTTGTAAGACTTGATTCACCCCCCTCTTAGTATCTTTCTTTCCCATATTGTATTTCCAACAATTGGTATCAGAGCACGGTTCTCCTACAAAAGGTTTTAATCAACTTGAGAGTACAGATCTTGAGATGGAGATTTACAAATTGGGTAAAGTCATTGAGAATCAAAAGATTGAAATTTAGGTAGCATTACATCATCTTGAAACTACAATATAGGAACTAAAGAGGTCCTTGCAAGAAAGAAAATATTTGGATGAACAAATGAATGATACTCATTATCAGGAAGAAGACACTACAAATCTATTTCAGAATGGAAACTCTACTAAGAGCGATGCAGCAATTTTAGATCTAATGGAAAGGAACAATACATTGTGTGAAGAAGTCAAAAACCTGAAAAGAGAACAAGAAATGCAAATAGTAAGACTATGTGAAGTATCGGAACAAAAGAAGAAAGCTGAAAATGAAAAAGTTATGGCTGAAGAAGACAAAAGAATGATGAATGTAAGACTTCATGAAAGGAAACATGAAGTACAAATGATGACAAACAATCAGGTTGACATGGTGAATCAACTGCTACTTGCTAATTAGTAGGAAAGACATGGAAATTTTTATTCTAAGATCTGAAAATAGTCAATTGAAAGATGAATTGAGATCTGAGAAAGAACTGAATGAAAGATTGAACAGACCCAATGAAGCTTTGACTCATTTTGAAAACTTGATGGAAGCATCAAGGAGATCTAAATATTCTTCTGGATTAGGTCACATCGAACATCAGAAATCTACTGAGAAAGGAGAATCATCTAAGATTGGAGAAAAGAGGAATGCAAAGTCAAAAAACAACAAACCTATATGCCACCACTGTGGAAAATTAGGACACACAACAAACATATGTTGAAGCAAGAATGGTTAGTCCAATCCAAAACCTAAGTTCAATGGTTATTGCTTTAACTGTAAGAAGTTAGGACATCAAGCACATGAATGTTGGGAAAAGGCAAATAATGCACCTCCCACACCTAGATTCAATGGGTATTGTTACAACTGTCAAAAATTTGGATATAGAGCACAAGATTGTAGATCTAATGCTAAACAACAATGGACATCAAAGACACAAGCAAAAGCACCAAGGAAGGGTAACACTTACAATTGGGATTATAACACATGGTATAGCTTTCATTACTGTGGTGAGTATGGACATGTTCTAGAAAACTGCATAAAGCCACATTTCAGAGGTAAATCTAAGAGTTGGATGAATGGAAGCCTAGTTTTCTATAATTGTTTGAAAATTGGTCACACTAGGAAAGATTGCAAAACAAGATTACATGATCCTACAATTGAGGAAATAAGAGCACAGATGAACTAGACATGGGTAAGGAAAGTAGAACCAAGCAGCAATGAAGCTATTAAAGCCGAGGTCACCCAATCCAATGGATCAGGTGATCACACCATCACTAATTAAGCAAAGGAAGGTATGTAAGGAACGGTGTTTATATCTCATATCTTTTATCAGTTCCTAACATATAAAATTGCAATAGTCCATATCTGCATATGAAAAGATGCATCAGGACATATTTTGAGTTATGTAGCATGCAAAGTCTAAATGCACTATAGGTGACAAGCAACAGTATATTTCTAATTTATGTCGAGTAAGTTTTGTTTGACGACTGAGAGGTAAGTGAATTTTGTGAGTCGGCTGAGGAAAATTGTTTGGCACTCACTCAACTGAAAGAACATTTAATGTTGACCTAACTTTTGACCGTTGGAGTGTATATAAAGGGAAGAGCTATTTCATTTCTTCTCACCATGCGATTAAGAATTTCATAACAGTGATTGTGCATTTGTGAACTTGAATTCTGCAAAGATTTTTGAAGATTTCTATAGTGTGCCGTCAGCAACCTTTTCAAAGGAAAGTGCAGATTTTGTCACTTGCCGAGGTACTTTGTTCGTGATCCTTGAAACCCTATTTTTTGGAGAAAATGGCCACAAGTTCTTTTGTACCAACTAAGAGAATAGAAAAGGAGTTACTAAATGTTCAATTGGTAAGGAGTGACACCTGTGCACCTCCTAATTTATGAGCAGTTCCTGAGAGTGCCATCAAGGGTGATCTAATCGGAGCCCTATCATCAATTCCACCAAAGGTACTTATGATCCACAACATTAGGTCATTCTATATGAGCAAGATAAGTGAAGTTGGAGATCACGAGCTGAGAGAATCTTACAGCAAATTGTGCATAGAAGGAGCACTAAAAGATGAACATAAACACTTAGCCAAGAGAGGGTTAACTCATGCCCTAGACTTTCTGAGAGATTTCATAATGGAATGGATCAAGATTGTCCTTATTTGTACAAATAACATGAACATATGGCTAGAGAATGGACCAGTAAAGATTACAAAGGAAATTATCCATCGTGTAACTCATTATCCAATTCTAAATGGGAAGAAAACTATGAGATGTCAGAGTAAAGAAAACATAGAAGAATTCATTGGAACCGTTTGCAACAAAAGAGGGATGATGATATCTACGATTACAAATTTGGAGCTTGATTTTTCTATTAGGGTTATTGTTGAACACCTAGATTTGCACCCTTACCCAAGCTCTCGTAGTCTTGGTAATCTAGTGTAACATGGGAATTGTCTCAAGGTTGTGGGACCTTTTTCTAACTGAGACAAGACCTCCAGGTTCTAGGCTAGTTCCTCTTGATATGTCACCCAAATTTGCTTGCTAACATAAAAGTAAATTCTTGAGGGAAAAGGGATAGAAGAAATGCATGAAAGGGAAATAACTGAAAGCAAATTATCCTACTAGGTGATACACCAAAGGTAACGTGAATCATAACACATTAACTAATCTCAGCATGAAACCTTGGATCTAATAGAACACAACCTTCTAGATAGACTTGCATAAGTATTTCATAGAGAGGTCTGAGATAAATAGAGGCTATTTAGGGAAAGAAGTAATTTCGCAAACAATAGCATATTCACTATATATAGACACGGACTATGACCTGTAAAAAAACATTCACTTCTACAATCAGACACATGAATGAGACAAAATGATAGGGGACTGAAGAATATCCACAAACTCATCTAAATCAAATCATCCACACTAGTACACAATATTGCAGAAAGAAAGAGGGCTCAGGAACTCCAATATTTCTCTGAAAAATCATTCAATATATTCTAATTCAGTAAGAGAGATTCAGACAAGAAAGCCCAGGGATAGAGAAAATGTCACAAAAAGCCTTTGCAATATCTGAATATCAATGAAATATTATAGACTGTAAAAGTCAGAGGGAAAAAAAAATGCCACGGATAACTTCTAAGCCAGGAAAAACTATGAGCTCTAAAAGCTCCCAAAACTGATATATATACACTCCCCAGAACACAGGCTTGGAGTCAATCCGATCATTTTAGGGTTACAATTGATTGCAATATAATAATTAGAAAACCCTAATGCTATCAATTTTTCTCATAAATGCATCATGAAATATCTAAAATGATCTGATATGGCTTTGAAAATCCTTCCCATCGCCATAACTCTGCCTCTGAGAAGTCGGCTGATCCATCTACTTCTCTGCAATTCACTTTTGTCATAACTACTCGAATCAGATATTTGAATTTTTTAAATGTTTGAAATATAACGGTCATAGCTGGCATGAGATATTTCATCCAAGACCAAGATTCAAACTAATTTCACTTTAAAATGTGACCGTCGATCCTCCTTTCTGACCTGACCCTAACCTCAACCTGTGCCTTTACCTTTGGCTACCTTTTCCCTTTGTCACTAGGTCTCCTAACCTTTTCTTTAACCTTAGTTCCTTCCCGAGACTCGGCAACCATGTACATCTGATCAAGAACACGTGGCATCATGGCTTAATAGCTTATAAGTTAAACTTTGCACATTTGAGCATCAAACCTTTACGCAAGCCGTCAAATCTTTACAAACCTACATGGAGATTACCTTTTGTGTTGCTTTCAAACATTCACTCCACTTTGACTATCCTCTTTAATCATGATTCATTAAAACCTTTATGTCTCTGAGTTGTTGAATAATTCTCCTAACTTTGGGTTTATAACGAGATCACATGACTACCACAGGATCAAAATCAGCATCGACGGCTATCGCTAAGTCTCTAAACCATATGAGAATATCCCCTTCCTTCACGAAACTTAGTGACTAAGAATATAAAAAATAGGCCCACCACTGCCATGTGTCACACTGTGATTTGCCGCACAATTAACTCTGAGATTACCCACTATTAACCATAGTTCATATCTGGCGATAACCCGACTAAGCAAACGCAAAGTCTCATGATTTTTGTTAACCTTAGAGCCTATCATGAGATCATGAGACTAGAGGGAGTCTATAACTTAACTCATCTTTAAACTCAAGTCAAATAAGAAGTTGGGAATTACATTGAGTCACGTGATCTCCAAACCTTTTGCTAACTCTAGGTTATGTTAGGAGATTACCTGACTTCCCTTCGACCGAAAGTTGATCCAATGATTGTTACTAAGTCTCCTGAACAAAATGGAATATGCTTTTCCTTCATGAGAATTAGAGACTAGAGGGAGTCTGTGGGTCACTGAATGATTTAGAATATTCTATTTTTATCACGCAACTTAGAGACCTAATGCAAAGTGTAAATGTGCACATGAAAATTGAAGAACTTAAGTCGCCCAAAAAAGGGAATGAGGAAGTAGAACAAGTCTTGAGTAACTAGGGTTTATAAAATACATAGGTTCTTCAACACTTAGGTTATTTTGTATGGACAGGAGTAAAATAGAGACTGAAGAGACTGTAGAGGATACAACCAAGACTAGAAAATTAAAGGTCTTTCTCACAGGCTGGGCTCAACCCTCATGGGAGCCTCATTTTACTCCACCTGTAGCAAAAAAATTTATAATGGGGCAAATTTGGGTAACATTCTTGGTGATTTTTGTGGGATGTCTGCCTGCTAGACATTTAGAACCAGTGGCCTTTAACATCCATTGGGCATATAATCATCACTTGATCAAAAATAAAAACTTGGAAACAGATTGAAACTAGGAGGAGAAACAACTAACTATGCACAAGCACTTCAAGGAAAGCAAGAAATTAATCTAGAAAGCAGGAACAAAGAGTAGGGAAACTATTTACAATAACTATAATGAAGGACAAACCTCAAAACAAGGTTTCAAATGGAATCCATTTACAGAAATTGGCAAGGGATCTCCTCCAAGAGTTGATAGCTGAAAAGCATTATGTTCCTTTCATTATGTGATGATGAATGGACCTCCCCAGAAGGAAATAAATTTAGTATGTTTGTCAAGCTTTGATTTGAATTCATCCCATTTGAGGACTACATCCCCAATCTTGAAATTTCTAGCCCTAGCTCTCCTGTCAAATATTTTCTTTGTTTGCATCTGATGGAATTCCATATCTTTCATGGACTTATCTCTGTGTTCTTCTAAATCCATAATCTGAGCATACCTAATCTGCAAAGGATCTCCTTCTCCAAACAAGACATACTGAGTAGCTAAGTCCAGGGCTGGAAATTTAGTTAAAATGGACAACTTAGCTTCTCTTCCATACACTAACATGTAAGGAGAATTCCCAATGATCTTCTTTGGGGTAATTATGTCTAACCATAAGGCAGATTTCAGTTTGGTGTGCCAATCTCTTTGGTTGTATTGCAAGGTTTTCTTGATTATCCTAATCAAGTTCTTATTGGTTGATTCTACCAAACCATTACCCTGAGGGTAGTAGTTTGAACTTGTGTTCAAATAAACACCATGTTTGACTGCCCATCCAGTCACTTTTAGGCCTATAAATGCTAATGCATTATCTAAAATAATGGAGTTAGGGACACCAAATCTGTGAATTATATCATCATAAAAGTTTAGGATGGCATTCTCATTTGCTTCTTTCAATGCAACTGCCTCTGTCCATCTGGTGAAATAATCTGTTGCAGTAATTATCCATTTATGGCTTACACTAGATGGAGGATTGATCATGCCAATGAAATCTATGCCCCATCTCATGAAAGGTTTCTCTATTCTGATGGGCTAAAGGGGCAAGGCTGCAAGTTTTTCTTTTCCTACAAACATGGCACATTTGATGCATTTCCTTACATAATCATGGCTATCCTTGAAGATAGATGGCCAATAGTATCCAACCCTCATGATCTTAAAAGCAGTAGTCCTAGGAGAGAAGTGACCTCTAGAAGGTCCATCATGAAATTCAAATAGGACACCTGCTATCTCTTCTGAACCTATGCATCTCAGAAGGACACCGTTGTGATTTTTCTAAAAATAATTTCATCTATTAGCACAAAAGGAACATATTGTAATCTATAGTATCTTCTCTTTGTTTAATCTAGATCTATAGGGCATTCCCCTATTTTTAAATAATGAATCATGTTAGGCAACCAACATGCTACCTTGGCATGATATTCTGTTGAATGCACAACTAGGGATGCATCCGCTTGCTCTGATTTCTTTGAACTCTCATCCTCTGTCAAATGCTCACAAAGACCTCTTCCTCTAACTAGAATGGTGCTTTGGATATCAATGTCATATTCCATGACCTTGGTAATCCAACCAGCCCTTTTTTCATTTAGGTCCCTAGAAAGCAAGAATTCTTTGACACTAGGGTGAGTAACTTTCAATTGTAGCTTGTTCTGGGTTAACAGATATCTAAACTTTTTAAGGATCTTCACCATAGTAAGTACATTTTTCTCCACAAAATAATATCTTTGTTCATATTCTTCTAAACCTTTTCTAAAGAAATCAATAGGTTTCTCCAATCCTTCAAAATTTTCTTGGGTCAATATTGCAAAAATAGCATATGATCCTCCATAAGCATAAAGGATAAAATCCTTACTGAAATTTGGGTTTAACAGGATAGGAGCTTCTGTCAGAGACTCTTTGATGGATTGGAAACTGGTTTTCCATTCTTTGCTGCAATAGAAACATGTATTCTTCTTCAACACTGTTGTCAAAGGCTTTAGTAGATCTGCAATATTAGGCAAGAAACGCCTGACAAAGTTAATCCTTCCTATCAAAGATTGAAGGCTTTTCTTGTGATGTGGTAGGGGTAGCTCTAGAATAGTAGCAATCTATTGGAAAGTTGACTTCCTGAGGATGCATGACTCATTTTTTGTTGTCATCATGGCAACAAAGTCATGTTTAGTTTCTGTCATGAAAGACAAAATGACTAAGTATGGAAAATAGGGCAGACAGAGATACTCAGTGATCAGCAAATTAGTGCACGTGTGAGAGATCGAGTTGGTGTATATGTGTTCAGATTTATGTTGTATTACATGTGTACATGCTACATCCAGACACGCATAGTATGAACAATAGTACAGCAAAGTTACAGGCAGATCAATAGACCAGCAGTCTAGAAGACAAAGCATGGAAGCCGACTAGTGTTTTGATCAGCATGAATTATTTTGTAATGTAATGGCCAAGCGCCTTTGGTTATATTTTTTTAATTATGTAATTAACATTGTAGTAAACATGCTTGACCTAACTTGTTTAGAAGCATTGTATATTTTGTTTTAGGGTCGACTAGTGTTTTGTTTTGGGTCGCGCCTATTCGGATATGAACATATAAGTATGTAATGTAAATTTATGTTACAAGCATCGATGATTATGTAAGAGGAAGATATTGAAGAGTAGTAAGATGAAGTTAGTATATGATATAGCTCTTTAAAAGAGTAAGAGAATTCACGCATACACAGAACTGATCAGACAATAGTGTCATCATAGAAGTTCATTTTGATATAGTGTATATCATCTTTTAGAAGGTTGTAACCTTCATCCTATTAGGTAGTGAGCCATATACCTTTAACAGGGTTTTGTAAAATAATCCTAACAAGGTCAGACCTTTAACCAGGTCATTGTACTCATATTGTAAAGACTGCTTCTAATAGGGCAAAGGAACTTTAACAAGTTCATTATACCTAGTACAATATTTGTGGGTACTAATTCCCACCGAGGTTTTCCTCTAATCAAGGTTTCCCCGTAATCATATCATGTGTTATGAGTTCTTATGTTAAGCTTCATTCAATGTATGTTTGATTTATGTTTAAGTTGCTGAAAAGCAATTAATAGACAAACACTGATTCACCCCCCCCCCTCTCTCATTTTTCTAACAATTGGTATGAGAGCTCTGGTCCTCAGCAAATAAGTTTAACCACTTGAGGAGATCATGGACTCAATAGAAGAAAAACATTTGAAAAAGAATCTTGAAGCATCTCTTGAAGATCTTGATAGATCTGAAAAAGAAAATGAAGAACTTAGACTGAAAGTTGATGGCTCACAAATGCTTATCAAGAAATTAAGAAAAGATTTGAAAGATTGTTCTACAAGTGATTTAGGGAAAATGATCAAAAATCTCAATGAAGAGAATATGTCTCTGAAAGATAAAGTTGAAAATCAAGATGAACAACTCACAGACAGTCAAATTTCTATTGAAGAAAAGATCAAAGAAAGCAAACAAAAAGAGTTGGAATCTAAATTAACAGAAGCAAAAGATAAGTTTGATAAACTCCACACAAGTTCTAATTCACTTCAATCTTAGCTCAATGCACAAAAGAAAAAAGGCGACACTACTGGTCTTGGATTCAGTGTAGCACAAGTTGAAGTTAATTCATTGCAAGAAAGAAAGAAACCTTATGAAGCATCTTCAGAAGCAAATAAAGTTTAAAATGTTGAAGAGATTAAAATAGATCCACCTAAAGAGGAAATCAAGCAAGTTAATAGAACTTGTTATGCATGTAAAAAATATGGTCATTTGGCAAGAGATTGCAAAGAGGTAAGACCTTTCAATGGTTATTGTTTCTCCTATAATAAGTTTGGTCACATGGCTATACATTGCAAAACAAATCAAAGAAATCAGTCACAGTAGAATCAAAGAAGAATGAATCAAAACAATCAGAGAAATCAACCTCAAAGGAATTTGCAGAACACTACATATCAGATATGTAACTACAATGGACACATAGCAAAGAAATGTAGCATGATGAACAAGAACATCAGACCTCCTATCATTTTTCACACATGTGGAAAGGCTGGACACATCTCAAGGTTTTGTAGATCCAGAACTCAAAATCAAGAGGATCCTAAGAATTCATTATTTGAAGAAAAATGAGAAGTCAAGTTTGTTCAAGCAAATGAAGATTCAAGAAAAATTTGGGTTGAAGTAAAGAAGGACAATGATGTTGACAAACTAGTTGATGCATCCATAGTGGACGCACCCTCTACTTCTGCTTGAATAGACCTTCTTGGTCTTAGGGGGAGCTATTCTAGCTCAGGACCCTTGCGCAGTTGGTATACTCACCTCTGAGTATGCGCCTATGAATTCATGGTTATAAGCACATAATATTTCTATATGCATTCACGCATTGTCTAAAATGCATTGGGATCAAAGTTTCAAAATCTCTGAGAAATTTGCGTATGGTTGCAAACATTAAATGCGGTAGATTTTATAAAAGAAAGTAAGTGTTCGATCTTCTTCACACTTGCATTCGAGATCAAAGAATTTGGAGAGCATTATAGCACTAGTCATCAAGGCACAGAATCATAAAAAATTTGGCAGCTAAGCAAATGGATGAGAAGTTTGGAATGGAACCCTAGCAGTCACGTCATTTTGAAATTTCATGAAACCCTACTTAAGAAAGTTCCAAGTAAGTATGGCGACTCCAGTAGTATTTGATATTGCAGAAAGGAAGAGATTTGTATTCAAGAAACATCCATTCAAATCCATACTGGATGATGTGGAAGGGGCTTTCTCCAAAACCCCGCTAGGTGTTGTTCACATGGAAAATATCCGCGCATACATCTACTGTAAGAAGGAAACAGTAGGAGATATCATCATAGCCACTCATATGGGATCTATGATGAAACCTAATTACACATTCTAGGATGAGTTCGTGCACCTGATTGATAACCCTATTTTTTAATACTCAAATGCGCATGAGTTTGATGAGCTAGAATGGGTGAAGATTTTGCTAAGCAGAATACATGATGATCTTTATTGGACTGGTGAGGTCCCTGTGCACATCACTACATGCCTAATCCATGAATTAACTAGACTTCCCAAGACTGGACCAATTTTTCCCACTGGCAAGGATGTCAAGAAGCAAATTGAACAAGTCTGTCTATCTAGAAGTGACAAGCGCAGAATGACAGTTGACACTATCAAAGAAGATGACATAAAACTTTTAACAATGATACTTGGGTATAAGTTTTAGCAATCAAGCAGGTTGAACAGTACCTCTGCAGAAATAGTCCTAGAAGCTATAAGAATGGTGAAGGATAACACTCAATACAACCTATGTGAGATCTTGCATGGTCAATTGATTGACAACATTCAAATCATCAAGCACAACAAGAGCAAGACATTCAGGTTTGGATCTTTAATCATCTACTTCTATTTCCATATAGTTGGAAAGGTTGCAAACCTTTATCTAGACAGGAGCAAACCCACATTGTCTCGGATTTCACTTAAGGAAACTTTAGAGAGAAGTGCAAGGGATGGCATGGATATGGATATAAAGACATTTAGGATCAAGATGCCAAAAAGGTTCAGATTATCTGAGAAGATAGTTGAAAAATATAAGGATACCATATGTTTCATAGTGGAAACAGATTGCACTTGCATGGAGGCAGTTGAACCTAGAACCAAATGGATTCAACCTCTTGGTTATGAAGTGGAAGAACATGTACTAGAAGGATATGCGCAAGTTCTATTGTCCATGCCCAAAGATCCTAATGAACCTAGATGGGGCACTTATAGAGATAAGACTAATGAAGTGGATACTATCTTACACAATGCTGATAACAAGAGGAAGGCTTCCAGAATTACATCTAACATTCTAAGAGTACATGGAGTCACTCAAGAATATCTTGACAAAGCTAGAGATGCCAAGATAGAAAAAGAACTTGAGAAGGCTGAACAGATCCAGAAGAAGAAGAAAGTTGAGAGCACCTTTGCGCCCTCTACCACTATTGACCTAGACTCATCTCCACCTTCAATACCTAGCAAGAAGTCTAGAGGAAGAAAATAGGTGCCCACAAATCTTCCATCATCAAGGAACACATGAAGCAAAGCAAAGAATACTCAAGCTCCTCCTGAGGTAGGATTTAGACCTAGTCTAAATGTTTTGAAGAACAAGATTTTGAATGAAGGGAGATTAGATACACTTTCTAAAGTATATGACAAGTATCAAGAAATTGATAAGACTGAGATACACTCTATGATCATATTTCATATGATCAAGTTTAAGAAGTCAGTTCTTGAACTCAAGACAGTGATACTAGATCAATTATGGAACTTATTGGAGATCATAAAAAATATATGCAATCGAGGAAGACATGACGATAAGAGAAGAAACATTGGATACTCTTCTCCCTATATGCTTGCATGATGAGAAGGTTATATTATTAGATCTGGTGAAGCCTCATCTCTGAACTAAGACAAGGACCCTACAAATTATGAATAAAGAGCATGAGAAGATAGGTAAGGAGACTAAAAAGGCATTTGCACACGTTTTTATGGATAGACACATGTATCCATCAGCGGTGCCTACGACAAAGGTTACTCTAGCTCCTCCCAAACAAGCCATAGAACTAGTGATTCAGAAAGAACCTACAACGGGTCCATAGGTTTCAGCACCCACAGTGAAAATAACTTCTGATACAGATAAAGACTCAGAAGATACTATAGTGGTTGATAACATCAAGATATCCATGACAGCATCTGAAAAAGACATGGACACAGTTGATAAAGCATTTATAAGCACTGAAGAAATGTGCACTGATGATACTTCTGCACAACAAGATGAAGCTCCCACCAATGATCCAATTGACATAAATGAAGAAAAAGATACTCAAGGTGATAAGACACCAATAAAAGAGATACCAGTAAAGGTTGAATGCATGGATACAAGTCAAAATACTATATTCTCACCATCCACTCAACCATCTACCTCATTTTTGTCAAGGTTAACTCTTGATTTAGCAAGTCTAGATGCATGGGGAGAAGAAGACCTAATCAAGATCAGCATTCTCAGTATGGAAAAAGCAAAGGAGAAACAAGTAATGAGGAACCCTCGCTTTTTGGAAACAGTGAACATATTGAATGACTTAGTGTCTACTGATCAGAAAGTAGCCAAAGTCCAACTAGTTGAAGATGTGGACAACATTCTGACAAACTTCAAAACACACTTTACAAACCTAGTAGATTCAGCTACCAAGATTGTAGAAGATGAATACAAAAAGGAGAGACTGAATGATTTGGTAAATAACTATACCTTAGACTTGAACTCCTTAAAGATTGGGCAATCCATACTGAGAATTGGCAGCTAAGGGAAAGAAAGTTATAGCCAACTGCATGGACAGAGTGAAGTTCAACTTTGAGCACATTAAAAAGGTATAAGAGGCAGAGATCATGGTGGATAGCATCAAAAAATTAGTTGAAACATCCACGCAAGACATGAACATTTGCAATAATGTCTATCAAGGATAGTTGGATAAAATTGAGAAGGCAAAATTGGAAATCAGCACGATAAGAATAAGACAAACCCAGTTGAGAAATGCACTTGAGCCATCTCTAGCAGTCCTTAATGAGAACATCAAACATATTGATGACACCATGGTGACATATGATAAAGTTCCTTGCATGGATCCGATGAAAATGGAGAAACTGACATATGCCCTATGCGCGCATCTACAGACTGTTGATGCAATGAAAGTATTTTTGCAGAAAGAGATCCAATCTCTTCAAATTGTGTACCCTAAAGTTTACATGGAGTAAGTATGCAGAAGACTTACAAGTTTTTGTACACCTTTGTCATTAATGTCAAAGGGGGAGTAATATAGAATGTGTATATGCGGACAAGTATAAAATGTTATAATATACAGTCATTTTTTGTATTAAGCCATTTTGCGTAACTTGGCCACATTTCTTTGTTGCCATAAATGACAAAGGGGGATATTTTTGGCAATTTGACTTCTTGAGGATGCATGAATCATTTTTTCTTGTCATCATGGCAACAAATTCATGTTTAGTTTTTTTCATGAAAGAAAAAATGACTAAGTTTGGAAAATAGGGCAAACAGAGATACTCAGCGATCAGCACATCAGCGCACGTGTGAGAGATCAAGTCAGTGTATGCGCATTCAGATATATGTTGTATGACACATGTACATGCTACATCCAGACACGCATAGTATGAAACAACAGTATGGCAAAGTTATAGGTAGATCAATAGACCAGCAGTCTAGAAGACAAAGCATGGAATCTGACTAGTGTTTTGATCAGCGTGAATTATTTTGTAATGTAATGGCTAAGCGCCTTTGGTTATATTTTTGTAATGATTTAATTAACATTGTAGTAAACACTCTTGAGCCGACTTGTTTGGAAGTGTTGTATATTTTGTTTTAGGGCCGACTAGTGTTTTGTTTTGGGTCACGCCTATTCAGATATGAACATATAAGTATGTAATGTAAAGTTATGTTACAAGCGTTGATGATTATGTAAGAGGAAGATATTGAAGAGTAGTAAGATGAAGTTAGTATATGATATAACTCTTTAAAAGAGTAAGAAAATTTATGCATACACGGAACTGATCAGACAACAGTGTCATCATAGCAGTTCATTTTGATAGTGTATATCATCTTTTAGAAGGTTGTAGCCTTCATCCTATTCGGCAGTGAGCCATATACCCGTTATCCAAAATCTATTCATACAACAAAATAGGCACCAAAAGAGAAATTTGCATGTACATGTTACCCAGTTAACACTATCTTACAGTTTTTGATGATTTACATTCACTTACTACATTTATTATCAGATTTCCATTTTATGTACTCTAAGTATTGATCAAATTATTATACATTCAAAATTCATCATTGATCATTACATTGTGCATTCATAAGAATGTAGTACAAATGTCCTTTGATTCATATTTAATGTTTCAATAAACATAGTACATTGMAAATGAAAGTAAAAAACTGAGGTATGGAATAAGGGTCCCATGCATTGCCTTGTCTTTGTATCATGTGTCTGCTAGTAGTTCTGTCAAGTCTTCATYTGCATCTAGGTCACTCCCGAGTCTCCATCAGCATTCAGGTCCTTAGGGMAAATATCTGCATAAAARAGGAAAAAGGAACAATGGTTAGATCCTGATGGATCTAAGCAATGCAAAGGAGAAAATTACATACATCAGCTATCTACTTCTATCTGCATATCAATCTGAAGTAATAAATGTAACAAGAAAACATAAATCAGCACTCACTATAAGATAGTGTTAAAGGGACGTGTTTTAAAACATGAAACCTTTCACTTCTAATGTCTATTGTAGTGTATGTTTTCAATTTTGAATAGGTCAGATATCTGATTGAAAGGAACTTGATTATTTTCATTGAAGAAATCTTTCTCATGTTTAGTTCAAATTTTTAGTCCATCAAATCATGCCAATCAACCAGTATTCATGACTGAATGTATTCTTGCATTCACTCACAAACACTAATTGGTTCATGTCATTTGATGACCCAATAAATTGAATGTTACTGTGTGTGCAAATGAACAGGCATGCATGACTGAATGCAGGAAACAAAAGAAAATAGTCCAGTGGATGTCACGAGCCCCTGCTCGAACTCCACTTTTTTATACAGAGGAATGACTATTATCTAAAAAGGATTACTGTTCACACACTGGAAGATCAAATTTGAAGACACATGAAGAAATCAAAAGGACTACATGGAAAAGACAAAAGACTGGAACAGAGTATGTAATTTCACTGTTATGCAAATGTCTCAAAGCTTTGAAAAATGTTGTTGCAGTAAATACATTTTTGCATTCATATGACTGTTATACATTGATTGAGGTTCACTTAGAAATTCTAAGTTGAAATATCATATACAGAGATTATGCAGAATAAAAGAATGATGACAGAATCTAAACATAAAGCAGAAAATGTGGGAATTGCAAAAATGGACAGAGATTAGCAATTCCAAATCAACATAAAACAAAGTGTTACAATACATTCAGAAGCTGCAAACAAAAAGATATGAATTCGTGTTAAATCATTGTTTACAGATTAGGGTTTTAATTTAAAATCCATGGGAGTCACGAGCCCGTGCTCGAACCCTATGGGTTTTTTCTGGTTTAATGTTCCAAGTTGTAAACAACATAATCCAAACTGTATATGATGCCATAAAAATGCTTCAGAATATTCACTAATGTAATCTGTTTGTGTTTTTCAAGATAGCAAGATATCATTTCACGAGAACATGTCTATGTTTTCTATATTCTATAGCATTTATCTTACAGCAGTAATGTTGTTTTATTCTAAAACATTAATACAGTGTAAATGGTACACCCACAGTCTACATCAAACAGCAGCCAATGATAATGTTACATGCGAGAAAGTTCATGAAATGAACAAACAAAGAATGACATTTTTGTCATCATATCAAGTATCTCTCAGAAAGCATCAGTACATCTACATTATATGTAGTATTTCAAAGAAGTGAAACACACTGTTTTATTCAAAGAATCGTAAGTGTAGTTCTAACATTTATGTGTTTTCAGACAGTTGTTCAACATGTTTTGCAGAGAGAAGACAGCATATTTTGTGCTTATTGTTCAGACAAAGACAAAACAGAGGGTTACAAAATAGTAATTTTTTGAACATGCAGAGAAGTTCATTAAATGAACAGACAAAATAACAGAGAAATCAACTTATCTGCAGAAGCATGGTGTTCTCCCTCATAAACTCGAAGTGTAACTGCAACAACTAACATGAAAGGTGTAAAGCTTATGACTGAAAGATGTCATAGAGCTCGAAATTTTGCAAACCTACTACATCTTTCAGTCATAAGCCTACATGTTTAATGCTGATGAAAACCCGCATGACAGTTGTTGTCGAGCAGAAAGACCAGCTAACAAATGTAGTAGTGGTGTCTTCAAGTTACACAGACAACTGGGGATGAGTCTGAAGTTGTGGGAGAGGCTATCCCCAGTTCATGGTCAAAGAGTTCGTGGGTTTGACACCTCTGCCACAGCTCCAAACCATTCCAAGGTGGTCATGGTGTCATTTACAAATGAAGTGGTGAAGTCGACAAACAGACAAGAACTCCCCAAAACCTTCAGATAGACTGCAAACCCAAAACCCATGGTGGAGATAAGTTCAGATAAACTGCAAGTTCATTGTTCAGAGCCATATTTTATGGCATGATATCAGCAAAGTCCCAAAGCATAATATAAATGCAAACTTACAGATGGGGGTTCAGTTTGACCAATTTTGAAAGCCACGGCCTTCAATATGGAGTGAAGCTTCAGTTGTATTAACTGAATTTTCGTGCATTCTTTCAATAAACTCCAAGTTTTCTTGCAACATGGCGGATTTTACAAACAGATTGCATTTTTCTACATGGCGGCCACACAGAGAAAACATGAAAACCCTAAGATACAAATGAGGCTGACAGATAAAATGCAGTATATTTTACTATCTGTTGAGTTCCGCTATCAGAAGTAAATGCATTGTGAGTGACAGAGCATCGATGTTCTTTCAAAATTGCCACATTGGTACTTTAAGTGCCTTGATAAATGCAAATCACCTCTTCAATGAAAACAGTCATGTCGACAGCACATCAACTAAACTACAGTTACCTCCTAAGGATCGGCAATGGTGATTACAACACAACTATGGTCGAGGCAAATGCCGGTTTGAAAATAAGCT
>MU228426.1:1371040-1398334 GCA_018584345.1 Thuja plicata | reverse complement strand
TTGATGTGAAATGGAATCAATGTAAATTGAAGTTGTAATGGAAATAGAATTTGCTCGATTAAGTAATAAAATGAAATATTTAATAATGGTAATTGAATTCATTAAGGGAACCTTAAGGAATGTACTTTTGAATGGTAACGATGTTATGTTAGAATGTTAGAAAAAAAAAATTTGTTAATTGTAATTTTAGGTCATAGACCTGATTCCTTATGGGTTCCCTGGCGGGGACATTACAGTACTGCTATGTGTACTCTTTGGTGTGTCTTTACTATGATAGGCTCAACCTCCTTGGAAGGTCAATCTTTTATTGGAATGACGGTGGCC
Organism: Thuja plicata; assembly: GCA_018584345.1. Lineage (NCBI taxonomy): Eukaryota > Viridiplantae > Streptophyta > Pinopsida > Cupressales > Cupressaceae > Thuja > Thuja plicata. The sequence continues at coordinate 1,398,010 of MU228426.1, read as the reverse complement.
TTCTTCAGTATGATAGGAGTAAAAAGTTGTGAAGATTCTGCAAATGTAGAAGCCCTAGCCCTATCTCTTATTTTCTCCATGTCTTGAGCTCTTCTTTTAGACCTGGTGTTGGTAGAAATGGTGGATTCACCATTTACTCCATTGAAATCTTGTTGCTCCCAATTGAAAAGAGTAGTCTCATCATGTTGTGCCTCTTGCTGAGAAGGTGGCTCACTGGAAGAAGTCTTTGATTAAGTAAGTGATGCATTTTGAACCATCAGTGCTTGGTGTACCCTCCCATTTAAGCATGTTGTCTGATTATGGGACTGATTGCAAGGGTAACACCACTCCATCTCTACAGAAAGATTATTTTTACTTGGGACTACATCCCTGACTACATTTGCATAATTAAGAGGGATAGGATTGTAAGTCTGAGATGGTCTTTGATTGTATTTTTGCCTTTGCCCTTGATAACCTCCTTGATATTGGGGTTTATTCTGCTAATAAGATTGTCCCTGATTCTGATATTGTGGATTGGGACTTTGATTTTTTTGTTGAAGAGGAGGCCTAATCCCCTGTCATTTCTTCTTTATATTAGTCAGCTCATTACTCATAGTTTTCATTAATTTCTTCATCTCTTGCTGACTGCTTCTTAATTCTAATAGCTCTTGAGAAGGACCCTCCCTTGTTTCCCCATAACTAGTATTTGCTTGAGGTGTTATGATAGTGGATATTGGAGTAAATGGAGCTATTTTCAAAGGCATGCTTGGTTGTATATCAGGGAATATAGGCATGGGTGGCCTTGGGGCTATCATGCTAGCTTGTATTAAACAGTTCTCTATCTTGACAGCAATGTCAAAGGCTTGAGGTAATGAAGTACCTCCCATAGATTGAATCATGACAAAAATATTTCTATTTAGACTTCTAAAGAAATATAGGAAGGCATGGTCAGCTGAAGGTCTTACTGAGGTAGGAATTCTATTCCATGTCTTAAGGAATCTACTATTGAAATCTATCATTTTTTCCTGAGGAGCCCTTTTAATGGTTGTTAATTGCTCAACCAGAGATAAGTTGTCTGATTTATCCTCAAAGTATTTACTTAATGCATCTCCTAATCCATCCCATGAATTAATGGAACCAATAGCGAGAGTTCTAAACCATTCTAAGGCCTTACCTTGGAAAGAGGCTGCTAATAGCTTGGTAGCCACATCTTCTTCTGTGATGTTATGTATACTACAGATAGTAGTCACGTCTCTTATGTGTTCAAAATTTATTGTTTGTCCTTCACCTATGAAATCAGGTAGACTTTTAAGTGCTACCAAGGGCACATCATGATGTTGAGAAAAGTTCAAGGGGCTTCCTTGATTAAAGGGGCAAAAGCAAACTGCCTAGCCATTGCAGGAGCTGTAATTTGTTGAACAACAACTGTGTGAGTTGTGTTGAGTGGTGGAGCTAAATCTTCTTATAGCTCTCTAGTTAAGGATCTTCCTCTTCTTTTGAAATGAAAAGGCCAAGGTCTCTTATCTGAAGTATCAGGTGGTGTAGACTGTACCCTCCTTGTAGGGGGTGTTCTTTGAGATGACCTGCGATAACTTCTTTTCAGAGGCAGCTGTGAGAACTCAAAAAGCTTTGAGCGTCTTGTTTCAACCTTTCTCATAAACTTTGAATAGGACTAGGTCTTATGTTCTTCACCAATGGATTCACAAGATATACTTGACAGGAAAACCTCTTTAGGTCTTTATTATGCAACCAGTATATCAAAGATAGCATAATCTTTGCAAGTAAACTTTTATTGTTGTGGTCCCACCGAGCGTGCCAAAGCTGTTATCTAGTAGACAAGGTGGGGTATGCTGAAAATGACCACTTCCTAGTCTGTATTTGATCCTAAAAACTAGTAATCTCTTAAAGAGATGAAGTTATTTCTTTTATCTCTTGTCCCACCAGGCGTGCCAGAACTGTTGAACACCTAGATTTGCACCCTTACCCAAGCTCTCATAGTCTTGGTAATATAGTGTAACATGGGAATTGTCTCAAGGTTGTGGGATCTTTTTCTAACCAAGACAAGACCTCCAGGTTCTAGGCTGGTTCCTCTTGATATGTCACCCAAATTTGCTTCCTAACATAAAAGTAAATTCTTGAGAGAAAAGGGATAGAAGAAATGCATGAAAGGCAAATAACTAAAAGCAAATTATCCTACCAGGTGATACACCAAAGGTAACTTGAATCATAACACATTAACTAATCTCAGCATGAAACCTTGGATCTAATAGAACACAACCTTCTAGATAGACTTTCATAAGTATTTCATAGAGAGGTCTGAGATAAACAGAGGCTATTCAGGGAAAGAAGTAATTTCGCAAACAATAGCATATTCACTATATATAGACACAGATTATGACTTGCAAACAAACATCCACTTTTGCAATCAAGCACAAGAATGAGAAAAAATGACAGGGGACTGAAGAATATCCACAAACTCATCTAAATCAAATCATCCACACTAATACACAATATTGCAGAAAGAAAGAGGGCTCAGGAACTCCAATATTTCTCTAAAAAATCATTCAATATATTCTAATTTAGTAAGAGAGATTCGAAAAAGAAAGCCTAGGGATAGAGAAAATGTCACAAAAAGCCTTTTCAATATCTGAATATCAATGAAAGATTACAGACTGTAAAAGTCAGAGTACAGAAAAATGCCACAGATAACTTCTAAGGTAGGAAAAAATCTGAGCTCTAAAAGCTCCCAAAACTGATATATATACACTCCCCAGCACGCAGGCTTGGAGTCAATCTGATCATTTTAGGGTTACAATTGATTGTAATAGAATAATTAGAAAATGCTAACACTGTCAATTTTGCTCATAAATGCATTGTGAAATATTTGAAATGATCTGATATGGCTTTAAAAATCCTTCCCATTGCCATAACTCTGCCTCTGAGAAGTCGGCTGATCCATCTACTTCTCTGCAAGTCGCTTCTGTCATAACTACTCGAATTAGATATTTGAATTTTTTAAATGTTTGAAAGATAACGGTCACAGCTGGCACGAGATATTTCATCCATGACCGAGATTCAAATTAATTTAACTTTAAAACGTGACCATCGATCTTCCTTTCTGATCTAACAGTGACCTCAACCTGTGCCTTTACCTTTGGCTACCTTTTCCTTTTGTCGCTGGGTCTCCTGACCTTTTCTTTAACCTTAGTTCCTTCCTGAGACTCGGTGACCATGTAAATCTGATCAAGAACACGTGGCATCATGGCTTAATATCTTATAAGTTAAACTTCACACATCTAAGCATCAAACCTTTACGCTAGCTGTCAGATCTTTATAAACCTACACAAAGATTACCTTTTGTGTTGCTTCAAACCTTCACTCCACTTTGACTATCCTCTTTAATCATGATTCACTGAAACCTTTATGTCTCCAAGTCACTGAATCATTCTCCTAACTCTGGGTTTATAACAAGATCACATGACTACCACAGGATCAAAACCAGCATCGACGGCTATCTTTGAGTCTCCAGACCATATGAGAATATTCCCTTCCTTCACAAGACTTAGCGACTGAGCATATGAAAACTGGGCCCACCTTTGCCATGTGTCACACTATGATTTTCCACTTAATTAACTTCGAGATGACCCACTATTAACCATAGTTCATATTTGGTGATAACCCGACTGAGAAAATGCAAAGTCTCATGATTTTTGTTAACCTTAGAGCCTATCATGAGATCATAAGACTAGAGGGAGTCTATAACTTAACTCATCTTTAAACTCAAGTCACATATGAAGTTGGGAATTGCATTGAGTCGTGTGATCTCCAAACCTTTTGCTAACTCTAGGTTATATTACAAGATTACCCGACTTCCCTCCGACCGACATTTGATCCAACGATCATTACCAAGTCTCCTGATCAAAATGGAATATGATTTTCCTTCATGAGACTTAGAGACTAGAGGGAGTCTGCAGATCGCCGAATGATTCAAAATATTCTATTTTTATCGCGCAACTTAGAGACGTAATGCAAAGTGTAAATGTGCACATGAAAATTAAAGAACTTAAGTCGCCCAAAAAGGGGAATGAGGAAATAGAACAAGTCTTAGGTAACTAGGGTTTATCAAATACATAGGTTCTTCAACACTTAGGTTATTTTGCATGGACAGGAGTAAAACAGAGACTGCAGAGGATACAACCAAGACCAGAAAATTTAAGGTCTTTCTCACAGGCTGGGCTCAACCCTCGTGGGAGCCTCATTTTACTCCACCTATAGCCAAAATTTTCATAATGGGGAAAATTTGGGTAACAGTTATAGCTCATAAGTTCTATCAGTCGATCCGACTGGATAGTGTCCCATGCATTGCAGTCGACCAGGCTTGGAAGATTATGAAGAAGGATCGTACTTATGACCTTGTCGAGCTTCAACTGATGCAACTGGACGAGAACCTTTCTTCAATTAGAAGGGCAAAGAATTCAGTATGTAAGTTTGGATCTCTGCTCACTTGCATATTTTTCTATATACAGAATACATTCCCTACTTTTGGAAACATAGTGTGGAAAATAGACAGACCTATCACACAGCAAATCAATGAATTTATTCAGCAATTAGGTGATAATTTTGACAATGTGATGGGAACATATTTTGTGGAATTCAAGAAAAAGATGAGATTAATGAGTAGAATTCCCAGTTCACTAGTTGAAAAACATTATGAGGATGTTTGTTTCCTATTAGACATGAATTTCACCTATGTGCAGGCAGTAGTGTCGAGGGTATCATGGTTGAGGCCATTACCTTATGAAGTAAACATTTATAAGACATCTACAGTAATAACAGCTCTATTGGCAGAGGAAATTGATAGTACAGTCAAACATTTTGGAAACTGTGAAGAAGCTAAGTCCAGAATCACTATGGATTTGAAGGTTGGCACTATGGAGAGGAAAAGGAAGAAATTTGTCAAAAATATGAAGAAGATGGTTGGTATTGAGAGTGATGAAGAAGCAAAATATGCACCTTTGGGTTTATCAAAAGGACATGGAGAAGCTATGTCTAGTGAAGAAGAGGAGAATGAACCTGAAGAGGAGGTCACTGTGAAAGGTAAAGGGAAGCAGCCAATGGTTGTTGAGGCAAGTAAAGAAAGAAAATCCAAACCTTAGGCTACCCCTCCTATTGCTAACTGTCTAAGGAGTAGGGCATCATCTCTTTCCCAGATAGCAAAAGTATATACAAAGAAGAATGTTTGGGAGAGCAGCACAGGGAAGAGAAAACAAGTTGAAACCAAGGTTGTGCCGAGCCAACCTGCTAAGAAAAGACCAAGGAGGAAGATATACTTGGAATCTGAAGATGATGAGGAGAAAGCTACGGATGTACCTAGAAACATACCTATAGCATCACATAAACCAATGACCAATATTGATGAGGTATGTAAGAACCTAAGAAGTAATTATGGTTTAGCAGGATTCAAATTTATCAAGTATGAGAAACAGAGTATAGTAAACAAGCATAAGATTTAGGAAGCATTAATAGATATGGTGGGTACATTCAAGATGACACATGTAGAGATAGGAGACAGTGTTCCTATAGAATTATATGATATTTTGTCTCAAAAATGGCAAGATGCACTTATGAATGAAAGACAAATAAGGGAAGGAACATTGGCTAAGATCATTCCTGACTTAACAAAGAAACAAATAGCTAAATTCGTTGATGAATATCAAAGGAAGTTTATTCCTAAATAGAGAGCCTATGCTATTCTGAGGAATGATATTCAAGGTGTAGTACAACAAAGCACCAGAATATGGAAGGAAACCTTTGGGTTAATTACTAAGAAGCTGATGAGAAAGAAGAAGACAACTCAGAGCCAAAGGAAATGGAGAAAGAAACTGCTACAGATCAAGAAGAAATTAAAACTGAACCCCAAAAGGAAATAGGTGATTTGCAAATCATAGATTTAACAATGGACAGTCTCATTGACACTACACTTGGAGAAGATAGCACTGTGGATGCTGAGGATCAGAATGAGCCGGTAGGCACAAGTATTCAATTGCCTATCTAGGCAACAAAGGCTGAGTCAGAGAAAGAAGGAGAAAAGGAGGTAATCAATACAAATCCACCTATTTTAGAGATACAAATAGTTTTAGAGAGTGGAGATAAGATGGAGGTAACTGAAAATAATCCTACAGAATAAGAGGCTATACAAGTGTTGTTGGACCTACCACACTCTGCAACATCTACTCCCACTGGAGTCAAAATAGCAAGTATACCTAACCCACAAGAAATCTTGACTCAGATGAAGGAAGCAATTGAAATTAATACTGACAAAGGTAAAGATATCACTGTAATTGAGCCGAGTATCAGCCCTTCAGAACTCAAAAGGAAGAAGTCACATAAGAGGAAGTCACCAAGTCCAAGTGTCACTTTGGATGAAGTGATTGTGATTCCTAAATGGGATACAGATAACCTGACATATGAGAAGATTCAGACTCTGCAAGACCTTTTGAAGAGGAACAAGAGGAATTGAAGAGGGAACACCAACAAAAGCAAGTATTACATGAAATGAAGGATATTTTTGTTAATGCTTTTGATATAACATATATAAATGAACAAACATCAATCTTGGAACAGTTAGTCCATATTGTGCAGAAAGTTAATGATGAAAATATTGAGGCAAATGAAAAGTTACTACAATGGCCCGAGAGAAAATTTGAGAACAAAGTTTTGGAGAAGATATCTGCAGAGATTGATATCAAACAAGTTGAACTTTCTTCTCTTATTAGTATTCTTAAGGAAGTTGCAAATAATGTTTATTCCTTGTATAAAAAGTTATGTGATGTAGAATTATTTACCAAGGATAACCAGCAGCTTATTGAGAATTTTCAACTAGCTTTGAAGTCAATAGGGAGTACATTGAGTATGGATGCTAGTTCTAGCTCCTTACATTTTGACAAGTTGACTCATGCACAGAGGAGATTAGCCAAGCTTATGGCTGAAGATGGCAGAATAAGAGAAAAGTTAACAACTATTCAGACTGCCTTAATACCTCATCTGGAGGTTATACAGAAGGAACTTAAAGCTGCAAACAAATTAGTTTAGAGGGATTCTCATCTCTCTACAGCAGATAATTTGGTAAGTCTAGCTGTCGAGCTAGAGATTAAGTTACAAGTTATGAAGTTTGTAAAGGATAGTTGGGATACAATGTTTGCATTAACATTACAGCTTCATAAGTCATTTTTGGATAAGTATGACTTAACCCCTGTAGCTATCAGTGACAAAAACAAGGGGGAATTAGATAAGGAAATGGATAAAGATGTGCAGAATTAGGCATAATATTTTGTAAGGCATGTATTTTATGTAATTATTAAGTATAATCTTAGGGGGAGTACGTTGTGTACTTAGGAAAAAATTGTGGATGTAATGAAATGATAAGTGTGTTTTTGCCACTAATATCAAAGGGGGAGATTTTTGATCTCTAAGTTTTGTTGATCATTAGTGACCCACACTTAGTCATTTATCTAGGCAGGTTATCCGATCATCACTGCAGTCGATCTATCTGGCATAGTCGTTGCCGAGCAGATAATGGTTTCTGAGTGACTCGGCAATCAAGAAAAAGTTGATCATGTTCATGCCGAGCGCCAGAGTCTTGATGACATTAAGTTTTCCCATTAGTATACTTAAAGGGAAAAACATGATAAAGGTCATCAGGATAAGCATAACCGACAATACAGTTTTGAAAACATCGCTGACGGAGTAGAAAAGGCATACCTGATGAACAGTTCAAGGAAGGAACACCGACGGAGAAGAAAATTGACAGACTGACAGAGCAGCCTAACCATCAGAACTGACAGTTAGTTAAAGAACCCACAAAAAATTTGATCTAACTTTACACGTTAGATAAAGCAATGTAATTCTATTTATAGAGTTTTTACTTGTTTTAAATATTTACTTGAGGGTCAAGCAAGAAAATTGTAAATGTTTTAAAGCAAATTAATGGATCTAAAACATATCTAACTAAAGATCAAGGTCAAGTTGTAAACCTTGGATCTAGAGTTAATTTGAAAAACATGAATCAAGAATAGAGATAGGAACTAGTATAAATAGATGTTTAATCATTTGTAATTCAAGAGACTTGTAATTAGTTGATAAATGATAGTATCCATGGAGAGCATCTAAGCTAAAGAAGAGAATTCATGCAAAGTTCAGAAACAGATCAAACCAGTTGTCAAGAACATAGGAAGGCTACCGGCAAGCAGAGACAAGGTATTACTCTATCAGTCAAGGTGATTACATGCATACATTGTAAGCCATACAGGATCTGTTATCAGCAATTAGAGATTGCATTCACTATCAGATCAACATTTATATTGTATTTGCATTCTAACAAGTGCATCACAATAGAAATCCTTTTGTAGAAGGTGGACTTAACCATTCTTTAAAAAATCTCTTAACAGAGTGCACACCTAACGGTGTTGTAAAAGCTTCAAACAAAGTAGATCCTAACAGGTTTCCACTCCAATACTCCTAATAGGGTAGATCATCAGGAGTGATCAATTGTAAGCATTTACCAGCTCCCTTCTTATCTACAGATAGTGAAGTTTTGTGGGTAGACATCCCCACTGCAGTTTTTACTTCCTAACAGGAGTTTTCTATGATATCATATCATGTGTCATGTGTTATTTGTTTTCGTGAATGTTTCTTGAATGTTTATACATGTAAAGAACTTATATTATGATTACACATAAATAAGCAAACATGAACAGATAGATAGGTATATACAAATCTGATGACACAAAGGTTAATGGGCCAATCACTTAAAAACATTTAGAGGTACTGATTCACCCCTCCCCTCTCAATACATCATTCCAATAATTCCAACAATTGGTATCAGAGCTAAGTCTCTTTCTTGACAAGCTTAAAGACTTAAGAGAAAAGATCCACACAATGGAAAATTACATATTGGACAAGACTATTGAGAATGAGCAGTTGAAAATTCAGATTTACTATGAGCAGTATAAAGAGGCGAGAGTAAGCATGAGAAAGTTTCTTGATGAAAGAAATATCATGGCAACTAGGCTTAATGAGAAAGATTATCAAGAAGAGGATATCCCAGATTACTTCAACTATGTTGAATCGTGAACGAGCAAAGCTTCAGACACATCAATAGAAGAGATCACAAGTCTACAACAAGTCAATCTACATCTGACAGAGCAAATCAATATGCTGCAAATCAGTCAAGAGACTCAAATGGTAAAAATGATTGATGTCATGAATGATTCAAGAAAAGTTGAATCAAAGAGAACATTGGCTATTGATGATAGGAGGAAAATAACAGAGAAGCTACAAGAAAAATAATCAGAGATTCAAAGACTTACTGATCACCACCATGAGATAACCAACCAAATTATTCTTATGAGTCAAGAAGCAAATAGATTAAATACTAAACTCATTGAAATAATACAGATCATCGGTGAGCTAAGGGAAGAAAATGAGAAACTAAAGCATGAAGTCAGAATTCAGAATCAACACAATGAATTGATCAAGAAAGTTGAAGATAGCAATAAAAGAATGGATGATTTCCTTGACGGTCAAAGAAGAGTAAACAACTACACAGGAATAGGGTACACCAACAATGGAGAGTTGTCTAATCAATCATATCAAAAGAATGTATATGCAACTCCAAGAACCAAGAAGCTGTCATGCAATCACTGTGGAAAACCAGGCCATGCCTCAAACATTTGCATAAACAAAATGAAAGGTATTCCTCAATCACAATCTACTTTCATTGGTAATTGTTATAAATGTCACAAGAAAGGACACAAGGCATATGAATGCAAATCCAAGGTGACAAATCCAAAGAAGAAAACCTATATGGACAAGTATTGTCCTACCTACCAAATGAATGGACATACATATCAGGAATGCTGGAAAAAGAATAAGAAAGCATGGACACCAAAAGAACCTGATAATGACTACAAACCAACAAGAGTAGGTAACTCATATGTTTGGGACTATAACACATGGGTAAATTGCACAGCATGTGGAAGGTATGGTCATATATATGCCGATTGTATGATAAAATGGACTAGAAAACCAAGAGGATGGTTCAATCCAGGAATGGCATGTTTACATTGTCATAAGGTTGGACATGTGATAAAAGATTGCAAAGACTAACTGACAGAAACAAGTACTTATCCCAATGTAAATATCATTGATGACATCAAGAAGATGAGAAACAAGATGTGGGTTAAAGCCACAAACACTGAAGGTGCTGGAACAAGTAATGCAAATGATGACGCCCCATCCAATGGATCTGGTGGCATCACAATTTCCAACTAAAGTAAACAAGTAAGTATGGAACTGCATTATGACAAGTTATATTATGTATTGGTTCCATTTACATATTGATCATATAGATAAATCAGCATTATTTAAGATGCACTATATTGTCACTTGTAAATTTTATTGAAAAAATAACCATCGGTTATTGGGTACAAATTTGCATCGATGAACACACACAAAAACATTAACGCTACTTACCAGAATGTATCGGTCATTACACAAAAACCAAGTCACTAAGTGTAAACCAACAAACATCGATGATCCTTGAGCCGATGAAATTTATCTTCGCTACTTTACTGACATGCATCGGTGAAGTCACCAAAGTTGCTAGCAACCCCGACACCATGCGCCTACACCAAAGATGTTATTTATGCCTCAACCAATGAACTTCGTCTTTGTATACCAATGAGTTGGTGAGCATTAATGACAACTTAGGGCACAAAAGTTATAAAATTCTGACGGCTGAACTCATTTCGCACCCACAATTTTTGAGCAACCAAGAGAGCCAAGTAGAGCAATTGGAGAGAAAATTGAAGTGTGACCTCAACAAGATTCCTACTCAATTCAAAGGATTCATGAGCAAATCACATGATTCAATAAGTACCTGCATTCACTGACCGCACTGTTTAATTTATGAAAAACCCTAAATTTTTGAAACACTATGGCATCTACTTCAAGAGTTGAAAAGTTGAAAGAATATACAAAGAAAATGATCAAAATTATCAGCAGAGGCACTTGTGTTGAACCTAAATACAAGCACCCAAAAATTGCATCACAACCTGATGATTCTGGAGCATTCTCCAGAATCCCACATAGGGTTTTGCTAGTAGAGGATGTAAGGTCCTACATACATTGCAAGATCTTGGAATTAGGAGATCTAGACCTAGATAATGCCTACAGGGCGTTGTGTGATGAAGCTAGCAACCTGAAAGAAGAGCACAAGAATCTGGAAGTGAAAGGACTCACAAATGCATTACACTTTCCCAGAGTTTTCAAAATAGAATGGATAAAGATAGTTCTTAGCAGAATGCATAACCAGACTTTATGGCTTAATAAGCCAAAACAAATAAAAAAGGATATTATTCATGCAGTTACTAGATATCCTACAACCAACAAACCACAAGCTCACAAGCACCCATCCCTGAAGGAAGTAGAAAAGATAACTGGTGCAAAATTAGATAAAAGAGCTCTCAAGGTCAACACTATCACCGATGAAGAACTCAAGTTTGGTGCATGTGTGGTAGGATACAAAATATTTCAGGCAAGCAGAATGAATAGCATAGTAAGCACTGCTATGAGCACAGCTTACAAAATTATCAAACAAGGAAAGAAGATGGATCTTGCAGAGATTTTGTTGAATCAACTTGAGGAGAACATGAACACCATAAGATCTTCAAGAACAAACACTTGTAAGTTTGGTTCCCTCATTATGTGCATATTCTTTTACTTTGAAGAATACTTTCCTTCCATAGGAAAAATAGTATGGGATACAAGCAGACCTATAACCATATAGATATGTGAGTGTATAGAGTCACTAGGAACATATTTTGATGATATAATGAATGAGTATTTCAAAATTATTAAGGAAATGTTGCAAACTAGAACAAGGATACCTGAAAATTTGATAGAAGAACACAAAGAGGACATATGTTTTATGGTAGATACTAATTTTACTTATATCCAAGCAGTAGTACCTAGGAAGTCTTGGCTTTCACATTTAGAATATGAGATCAAATCAGGACAAGCCAATGAGTGCATCAAGGCACTATTGAATGAACCAATTGACAACAAGCAAGAAAGATTTGGCACCTATGAGGAAGCCAAATAAAAGATCAAGACAGATCTAGTTGTCAAGAAGATTGTAAACAAGAAGGACAAGATGGCTAAAAACTTAGCCAAGAAGTTTGCAGCTACTGAAGAAGGTGAAGAGGAAACAAAAGGTAAGGAGGAACAAACTGAAGGACAATCACCTATCAGTGAAGAAGCGGAAAAGAATGACTCAGAGGGTACACAGTCAGATTCTACACCTCCTCCTACACCCAAGAAAGCAAGAACAACAGCGGCTTCAAGAACAAGAAGCCAAACTACAAAGGAATCAACTCCTTCACCATTACAAAAAGGAAAAGTGAGGTTATATAAGAGAAAACCAGCTCCTCAAAATGAAAAAAAAAAGACCAAAAGGAGGAAGATGACTAGAACTCAAGAATATCTAGAAGACTCAGGTATGGATGAAGTTGATATAGAAACATGAAAGGAAATAGAACCTTTGGTCCCTACAAAAATTGATAAAATATGCAAGAATATTTCAGAATCACAGTCTATTTATGATCCTAACATTAGAAAATGGTTAAGATTCAGTACAGAGGATCAAAATAAGATTGAAGAAGCAATCATTGCTAAAATGTGCAAACATCATTATGTTCCACTACAATTCTAAGAATATGACGTTCCCAAAGAACTATCAGAGAGATTGTCAGCTAGATGGACATTTGCACTACATCAGGAAAAGGAAATAAGAGAAAGAGTACTTGTTACTCTTATGCCTTCTGATTCAAAGAAGGAATAAATTACTGAGATGATGAAGAAGTGTGAAAAGGAGTTCTCACCAAAAATGAGAGCCTATGAATTTATCAAAGGGAAGCTAATTGATCTTAATCAAGATAGCATTAACAAGTGGTGCAAGATACTCAAAAATCCCACTAAGGAAGCTAGCCCGGAGAAGGAACAAATCATCATTAAAGATATACAATATGACTCATCTATGGAATTGGATAGAGAAGAGAGTGATCCAATAGGCCCCAAACATACTGACATTGTAGATGAAGTATGGCCAGACACTACTCTTGACAACACTCAAAGTGAGGAGAATCAAAATCCACCAAGTCCAATTCATATTGACTTGAGTAAAGATGAAGAAGTTACCAAAGAAGATTTGATAATAAAAGGTAACATAACTGATGATATCAATGATGAATCATGGTTAGATAAATGACATTACAGAAAAAGACCTTGCAGAAGAAGTGCAAAAAGATGAAGATATCAATGTTTCACAGGGCAATACCGACGGACAGGATTCAACTACTAACACTGCAAAAGTCAATACACTGACAAACATGAACATATTAATCAATGCTATTGATATTGAATCAATTCAGGAGAAATCATCTAAGAAAGATGATGATATACCCAAGGACATGGGTAATGATGAAAATAAAGATGCATCAAATACTCAAAAGGATACAGATACAGAGATGAAAGATGCAACCAACACTCAGCAAGAAGTGTCTATTGAAAAAGACAAAGGAGAAGATAACAAAATATATGAAACATTGAGAAAGGATGAAGAGAAAGAAAAGAGTGAAGAATTTAAGTAGGATGAAAGCATGAAAGAAAAAGAAGATAAATATGTTGATACACCCAAGGCCAATGAGGAGACGTCTTCACAAAACCATCCAGTGGACTCAGAATAGAAACAGCATGACGCTTCATCTTCTAGACCCTCACCTACCAAATCAATCCAATCTCAAGGTTTGCAAATGGTAGTACACCAATCTGCCTCCCAGTGGAAGAAAAAGAAGAAGAAGGTATTAAAGAAAGATATATTGGTTGTAACACTTGATGAGGTAATAGAAATACCCAAGTGGGATGTATCTACTTTAGGTACTGAAGCACTTCAATAGTTTGGAGTGATGTGCCAGAGAAAGGCAATACAAGAGAAGATGAAAAAGGCACATAGGGAAGCCCAAGCACTCAATCAGGCAAGGGACATTTTGCATCAACTTTTTCTAGATGTCAAACTTGAAGATAACATATCAGTCATGGAAAGAATAGTGGTTCTTACCGATGCCATCACAAATTAGAATGTAGATGCAGAGAAGGAAATGGAAGAACAGGCAGAGATGAAATATCAACACAAACTAGTTGAGAAGATTAGCCAAGAAGTGGCAGAGATAAGGTAAAGCTATCTGAACTAGCAAGTGAATTAGAACCTATGATTGCTGAAGTTGTTACCTTAGTTCAGAAATTGTGCACATTAGAAAATTTCACTAAAGAAAATAGTGAAAAGTTGTCACAATCAGATTCAGATCTAACAACTAGTGCACTAAATTTAACCTCTGATGCAAATGCAATAAAGTTTCATCATAAAAAGATTATAGAGGTAAACAGATTGAGACAAGAAATATGGGATGCAGAGACTCAATTCAGAAATGAGATTACAAAGCTTCAAGCTCACATATTGCCAAACCTCACCACTCTGCAACAGCATATAACAGATGTATGAAATCTAATCACCACCCCAGAAATGTCTGTGGTAGATAGTATATATGACATGCATGTGAGGATATCACTTGAGCATATGGCTCTAGAGAATTTATAGGAGAAATGGGAGAAGATGATGGAGGAAATCAAAGCCTCACACTCTCAAATTTTTGAAAAGATGTACGTACCTTTTCCCTCATTATCAGAAAAGGAGGAATATATACATATGTAAAATATACTTTAGTAGAAAAAGGAGGAATGTATATATAGACATGTGTATGTACAGCAAGGATAGACATGTACATAAACTTACACTTACCGGCATATGCATAGGGGGATTCATTTAATGACTAAGGAAGAAGTATACATAGGTGTACATACTAATGCATCAAGTATGTTGCGCCACATATCAGTTTTTGATACTAATGTCAAAGGGGGAGAATGATGACATTAATTTTTTCCATTACTGTACTTAAAGGGAAAAACATGATAAAGGTCATCGAGATAAGCATAATCGACGATATAGTTTTGAGAACATCAACAATGGAGCAGAAAAGGCATACCCAACAAACAATTCAAGTAAGAAACACTGACGGAGAATAAAACCGACAGACTAACAGAGCAGCCCGACTATTAGAACTGACAGTCAGTTACAGAACCCACAAAAAGTAGATCTAACTTTACACGTCAAATAAAGCAATGTAATTCTATTTATAGAGTTTTTACTTGTTTTAAATCTTTACTTGAGGGTCAAGCAAGAAAATTGTAAATGTTTTAAAGCATCCTAACGGATCTAAAACATATCTAACTAAAGATCAAGGTCAAGTTGTAAACCTTGGATCTAGATTTAATTTGAAAAGCGTGAATCAAGAATAGAGCTAGGAACTAGTATAAATAGATGTTTAATCATTTGTAATTCAAGAGACTTGTAATCAGTTGATAAATGATAGTATCCATGGAGAGCATCTAATCTGGAGAAGAGAATTCATGCAAAGCTCAAAAATAGATCAAACCAGTTATCAAGAACATAGGAAGGCTACCGATAAGCAGAGACAAGGTATTACTCAATCACTCAAGGTGATTACATACATACATTGTAAGCCATACATGATCTTTTATCAGCAATTAGAGATTGCATTCACTATCAGATCAACATTTATATTGTAGTTGCATTCTAACAAGTGCATCACAACAGAAATCTTTTTTTAGAAGGTGGACTTAACCGTTCTTTGAAAAATCTCTTAACAGAGTGCACACCTAATGGTGTTGTAAAAGGTTCAAACAAAGTAGATCCTAATAGGTCTCCACTCCAATACTCCTAATAGGGTAAATCATCAAAAGTGATCAATTGTAAGCCTTTACCGGCTCCCTTCTTATCTGTAAATAGTGAAGTTTTGTGGGTAGACATCCCCACCGCAGTTTTTACTTCCTAACAGGAATTTTCTGTGATATCATATCATGAGTCATGTGTTATTTGTTTTCATGAATTTTTCTTGAATGTTTATACATGTAAAGAACTTATATTATGATTACACATACATAAGCAAAAATGAATAGATAGATAGGTATATACAAATCTGATGACACAAAGGTTAATGGGCCAATCACTTAAAAAATTTTAGAGGTACTTATTCACCCTTCCCCTCTCATTACATCATTCCAATAATTCCAACAAGCCTTAATGAGTCGAGCAAGACAATTTTGACATACATGTTAGGAATGGCACAAACTTGAAGGTAAACTATTTTGGGCTGACTTGTTCATGCATTTAATGATTTCAACGGAGTGAATTACGCATTAATTATTTGATCCCAATGCATGGCATGGAGCCAATCAAAAAATTGGAATGCCCAAGCGGCATAAGCATTTGATCCTGATCATTGATCTAGATCTAGATGCTAGATTTGTAAAGTATATAAGATTGCTTCTTAAACCCTAAAATGGTGTGAATGTGTATGAGAGAGAAGTGTATGCGTACATGAGAGATGTACAAAGGGTTATTTTGATATAAGAAGCATAGATCTAGCAGAGTGAAAGAGTAGTGAACAACAGAGTAAAGACATATCAGATTATTGGATCAAAGAAGGTATTGGAAAGAGAAGATTTGTTATCAACATCAGAGTGCATAACAAAGGATCACTTCTTGAGACATTCTAACCAGTGTATCAGGTGAAATCTCTTAACAGAGTGGTTCTAACAGACCTTTCTAAATCTCTTAGCCGAGTTCTTATTTTGTTGTAAGTTTAAATCCTTTTACAAGGTAGATTGTAATGATCTAAAGCTCTTAACCCAGCAAACCTTTAACCAGGTAGATTACATATTGTGATCAAACTTTGTAGCCCTAATAGGTACACTTTATTGTTGCATTAGTGAATATTTTTGTGGGTGTCATCCCCACCCCAGTTTTACCTTATTGGGTTTCTGGGTTACCAAATTTTGTGTCTTGAGTTATTTATTTACTGTCATGAATGCTACTAGTCGATAGACCAATTTCATTTATGTATGGTTGTGGATCAGTTTTGTTTTAAAGGATAAAAGTTGTAAGATCTGATTCACCCCCCCCCCCCCCCCCCCCCCTCTCTCAGTATCTTGCTTTCCCATATTTTATTTCCAACAATGAGGTTGTTAATGATAGGGACTCCTATATCGCCCCCTCAAAAAAAATTAGAGAAAGAAATGATAAAGATTATTGAGGATTCTAAAGAGGCACCAATGAATACTGTAACTATTAGGATTGTTGATATTTAAGGTAATGAGGACAATTCCAAAGAAAACTCTTCGTAAATTTTTGGATGCATTTAATATATAGATTAGGAGTAGACAGAATTCAAGAGGAAGAAGTCTACTTCAACCAAACTAAAGTATCAAGTGATGTTGAGATCTTCAATGAAAAAGAAAAATCTTAAAGAAATGAATGTAGTTGCATGTCCAAGGGCCAATGTGATCTCCTTTATTCTAAAAGGGAGAAGATATTAAAATTTAAATTTTTCTTGCATGTCATGTGAATGTTGGTTTCCAATGTCCCCAATGGTATTAGTTAGTTCAATGAGCCCACAATTAGTAGGGCACACTCTTTCCCTATTTTTATTTGGTTCTTTTATCATGAATGAATTCCAATAAAAATGATGATATAGCCTATTCTCAAAAGAAGAGGTAATGATGTTGAATAATTTGGCCTCTTTGACCTGCAAAAATGCCTCCTAGTAAATTTGAAATAATTAGGTAAGTACTAGGAGAAGTAGAAATAGAAACAAGTCCATTAACTTATAAAAGATCTATACGGGAAGAATGGACCTTAATTAAATTATCATACACCTTATTAATAATAAAAAAGTTTAAAATATGATGATGGATCTAAGTGTGAACCTAAATATTATTCTGTAAATCATTTGTGAGAGGCTGGGTAGGCTCAAGTTGGTTAAAATACCGATGAATATCAATTTAGCGGATGGTTCTGGCATAGATACTTTAGGAACTTCGTGAAATGTAGAAGTAGAAATCAAAACTCTCATGCAAATTTTATATTTAGAAGTGGTTGAATGGATGAACCTTTTAATACTTCTAGAGAACTATTAGGCCTAAGGCCATTTGTCAATTCTCATGGAGTAGTAGATTCAAGAAAGGAAGAGATGTCTTTTGTGAATGAAAATGCAATCGTACATATTCCATCACATGACAAAGAAGATATAACATATGTAGAATAAGAGAGGGGTAATATCCAAGAATCATCCATTCTATATCAAGATTCCCTACCAAAGAAGACATACACCCCAATAGATTTGACAAAATTAAATTAGGTACTGATATTGGCAGTATAGACAATAAAGGAAATCTTAACACATGGATGCAAGAACAAGAACTGATTTCTTGGAAGGTTTATGGCTTCCAGAGAGCATTCACGATACATAAAAAAAACATAATGCCTATGTAAATCACTACAAGAAAAAACATGGTATCGCAAAAATATAAAAATGACAATTTAAAAAAATAATTGTCCAAGTACCTTGCTACAATATCAAAAACTAGAATATTTGCATAAGAATCATATTGTAAATCGTCACTAACCAGGAAACATAGAATAGACACAATGCATAAGCATGACGATATGTAGTTGATAATACACAAAAGACAAGTTTATTGTAAGGTTTTACCATACTATGTGTCAATTTTAACCTATTGGTAGGCATCCAATAGGTTTGAATTTGAACATCAAATTCCTCCGTCTAATCTTTAAAAAACATAAAACAAAAGATCTAAACATAATATTATAAACATACCCTGATATAATGAATCATAAAGTTAAAACAAGTACACTATATTGTATCATAAACCAAAAGTAGAAATTAGCTATTCAAGAAAAGAGTCATGGGAGAATAACAGGCGAAAAACCAATGGAAGATAGACAAATGGATATGAGACTTCATTCACTCCCGTAGCTAAAATATAAAAAATACACCATCTCACTCTCACTAAACACTCACTCTCCTAAATAAAATAGAGACCCTAAGAACATATCAGCTTTTGTTACGACTAATCATGTCATCTACAATGGCCTCATGTACCCTTGTTGATGTTTCTTAAAATATTAGGCCCAAATACAAGAAATTTCCCTACAAGGTGATGGAAACAAAACTCATACAGAGTTATGATGAACCCAAAAATAAGAGAAGCTAATCACTAGGATCAATGAACAAATTAAGAAGCTCCTACTTATCTTGTTTCATCACATTGTTGATCCACTAGACTCAAGGAGGCCCAAGCACTAAGAAGAAGCATTAATTCTTGCACTGTGGAGTTAAAATATGACTATGCAAATTAGAAATGAAAAATGTGAGAATGGAAGGAGAAATGGAATATTTAAGCATGAAGATAGATTTAAACTATAAATCCATTTTTGCAAAAAAATTCAAAAAACCACAATAGTGACTGATATGTGATCTGAATTTAAGTCCAAAATAAAAGGTATGGGCACCTTTAAGGGTCAAGGGCAAGTAGTAAGTACGGGGTGAGTCTGACTTGCCTTATTTCATCCAAATTCTAATAAAACTTAAGCTAACTATAGCTCTCTATTAGACTTTTTTGTTACTATCTTCTCGCATACACCACTTGTCACCTCCACATATAGTAAACGGGAAATAGGTTGAGGGAAAAGGATTTTATTTGGTCAAACCTTTGTTTACAAATTAACATTGAAATTGAATCAAAACTCTTAAAAAATAAAAGTGCATTGTTAGTAGTAGAGGCTTGATAAAATATGCTTGAAAATGATCTTTGATGTTGTCTTGACCTCAAATATAGGATAGGAAGAACATGGATTCCTTCACTTATGCTTTGATCTAGACATTACTCATTTTCTTCTATACCTGATTCTTGAATGGATGTATATTAATGTGAATTAACTCCTTAATTGAAATCTTGAATGATTGATTGCTAAGAGATCTCCTCCTTCAATGATCTTCTTGTCTTAAGTGTCCTTACCAAA
This sequence comes from Thuja plicata, assembly GCA_018584345.1. Taxonomy (NCBI): domain Eukaryota; kingdom Viridiplantae; phylum Streptophyta; class Pinopsida; order Cupressales; family Cupressaceae; genus Thuja; species Thuja plicata. The sequence continues at coordinate 1,377,954 of MU228426.1, read as the reverse complement.
ATGAGGAATGTAGCATTTATTTTATACCACACCTAGCTAATTTGGAGCCCAAATCTTGAAGGTTGACTTGGATTAAGGATCCCACTAAAAATACAAGACCAATCTCCAATTCAAATTTGGGCACAACCTACAGAGTATGGGATGAGTTTCTAGGTATGGGGAAGTCAAAATTTCCCTATACTTATTGACTCACCGTATACTAGAAATTTTGGACTCAAATTTAATTGGTATTTCATCAAAATAATATGATTCTAAAAATATACACAAAGTTGGGGTTTGAAGTTGAGATAAATGCAAAAGGTCACCCATGATGAAATAGGGCCTATGTATGCAAGAGGAAATGAATGAGGATAAATAATTAAAGATGCAAACCTAAAAGTAAGGGCCTTCATAGAAATTAAATCCAAAGAGGACTCAAATTTAAATATGTATTATTTAATTTCATAGAAAAAAGGTCAATGATGCATGGAAGCCTAGGACACTAAAATGGAGTCTAGCTAGGACTACATTTAGCCCCCAATTTAGGAGGAGTATGAACATGCTTCATACTCGCAGTAAAGTAGGCCATAGAATAGGAAATATCTTTTATCAAGGTAAAAGAGACAAGTAAAACACCAAGCCCCCAAGTGAATTTCATCCTTCTCAATCTAAAGTCAAGACAAAAGAGACATCCATATAAAAAGAGAGAAAAGACATGACCAAGCTAACCTAGTAAGGTTAAAATTATGAGAGAGAGAGAGAGAGAGAGAGAGAGAGAGAGAGAGAGAGAGTCTCACGAGTTGTGATATGATAGTCAAACCATCATAAGGATAACCAAGCAAAGCATTGTATGCATGGAAATCATGTTGAACAAATAATGCAAGAAGATTGCCCCAAGGAAAGTGTTGTCTCCAAATGAATTCACCAACAAAACAATGCAAAAGGATTTCCACATGGAAATAATTTCCTCCAAATTAATCCATTAAGAGTTGATTACAAAGAAAAGGGAAGAGTTTGCTAAGTAACCTGGAAAAAAAATACTGCAAAATTGAATTTTGGCTATGTGTATAATGTGTAATGAAGAACGGAGTGTATGCCCCCACAATAAAATGATTGCATACACCTGAATGAAGCAATGGATTTAAGGTAGCATACATACATCCTAAAGAAAATTGTGTTTCCACTATTGTATACCCCTAGGAAAGGACAAATCAAGGGAAATAAACACATGACAAAAAGAGCACAAAGGGATCTACTAACTCTAGGGATAGTATACATATGTGATAACTCATGTATATCAAGAATAATGGTAATGAATTGACCTCATCCACCAAAGGTAGTATAACTAAAAGCATAATTGAAGAAGAGCACATAAGATACACGAACAAAAGTCTTTTTGGGTAAACATTGCGGAGACCAAAAAGATAGATGGTTGCTATCGCTTGCATCGTCCATGAGTAGAAAATACAAAGGCACATTTACAACAATAGTACATGAACAACCTATAGAAGAATTGTGAAACAAATGGAAGAATGCCACAACAAATTTGATTTATTTATCACCTTGCACCGATAGAGAAACAAGGGTCGTCTAAAGGAATATAACTGTAGACGTCCAAAAATATTAATATTATTATCAATATTAAATCCTCTTTTGTTCATCTAACTATTTAATTAAATTAATTAAATAGTTTCATCCATGGTATTTACATATTTTATAAATACTATCCTAATGTATTTTATTTAAATACATTTCCCTCAAAAATCCCCATTTTTATAAATTCATATCTATTAAAATCCCTCCATAAGTCTAAAATTCCTCTAAACTTGATTTAAATAAAAATACTTTATTTAAATCACTTTCCCCTTTTCAAATCCCACCTTTTGCTAATAATCCCCTAACCTTGATTAAAATTTAATCCACCTCTAATCATGTGCATAATCCCCTTTGACTTTTCCAACCTAACCCTCAATCTTAGCCACTCATCTCCCTTCCACCTTTTAATCTCAACCGTGCATTTCCCTTTCAATTCTATAAAAGAGGCCTTCCTCTCTTGCATTGGATCATCTCTCATCTTTGCTATTGTTATTATGCTAGAATTGTGCTAGGATCTTCATTGCTAGTTCCATTGCTTTCATGCTTAAATTACTTAGACATTCCATGCTAGGATCTATTTGGTAAAATCAATCTTAGTTTCTTTCTTGTTTTGCATTTCAATCCATAGTAGCTTAATCATTTGGAGAAGTTTGAGACTAGTTGTTCCATACTAGTTCTTGAATCCTTCTTCCATCCATCCTTTGTTGCATTTGATCAATCTTAAGTTTTTTTCACTTGGGGAAGTCTTGATATTGTGTTTGAGAGAGCGCATTCACACCTCCATAAGAGAGAAAATCAAACAAGCCTCTTGGGTGCAAATTGTTTTAGCTCTATCTGATGATATGAGGATAATTTTTTGTTTTCATGCTTGCTTTTATCTCATTTGAATCTTTGGATGCTAACCTTCTAATGGTTTTATGTTTTAGTGGATGATTGCAGGCTGATATTTTCCTTGTATACAATAACAAGAACACAAAAATAGTAGCACACCATGGGGGAAGCATATTACAAACAATAAAACACACAAAATAATGCATCGCATAAGAGGGGCTATTCAAGTATATCATTTGTCAATCCTTCTTTCTAAACATTATTTAGGGAACGTGAACAACATGCAAGAGGAGAAACATTGAGAATAGCAGATGGAGATACTACAAGTTCCAAACAAGGACCATGCTCTAATGATGATTCACATTGTTTTTCACAAGGAGAAAGAGATAATTCTTTTGAAAATCTCATGATCATCATTTGCATCATTAACATCATCATCACTTGAGTATCTTCATCGTCTAAATTAATCACAATAGGTTCTTTAATGTGAAAAGATGAAACATCATGTCTAGACAGATTAATTTTCTTAAGATTGAATTGCATAGATTTACCAAATGGTATCAAAGTAGCGTGAGTTGTCTTAGGGGAGGAAATGGTTTGGGAATAAAGCTCATGGGCGCTAGAATGGAGTCTATGGAAGCGATAGCGAGCACATCAATTTTGTTTGGTTTTGTTTGATATATGAAAAGGTTTAGGATTAATCAACATGGGCTCCTTTTCTTTCTTAGTAGGAGGAACGAAACAAACCTTACTAAGTTGAGAGATAGAAAATGTTGATCACTTGTAAGGTATATAAGGTGGATCATAAGCATAGATAGGATGAATAGGTGTGGGAAGGATTCTAGGAAAGGCCAAGAAGATGGGACATCCTTAGGGTTGCTTAATTTAGAAATCAATTCATGTTTGTTTTTCTGGTAAGATAGGAAGAATTGGTCTTGATAGGGTTGCAAAGGTTGAGGCATATTAGGCCAAAATAAGTTAAGCTCAAAACTCTCGCAACTCGCTAAAGGTTGATAGAGACTATGATTGATCGTGATAATTTCTCCAATATAGAGAAACTTAAGGCACTTATGGATTAGAGAAGTTATATCTTTTGTGGAAGTGAGCCAAAGGAATCCAAGTCTCACTTGGAATTGATTAGAAGTTGGGATGACAACAAAGGTAACATATAACCACTTCTTACCAACTTCAACAGGAAGAGTAATGGAACCATGGTTAGGGTAAACAAAACCATTTAAAGTAGTAATCATCACATCATATTTTTCATAGGATTCATGATGAAATTGTCTTGTGAAGAGATGTTCCTTAGTTATAACATTCATTATGCAAGTAGGATCAATACGCACTCATTGAGAGAACTTATCACTAATTTTTGGGGTAGTGTCAAGAGGACCATCAAGTGCTTTAATAATCTCCTTAGGATCAAATGTAATGCAAAGCTCAAGTTTACGCTTAGGTTTGGGTTTAGATTTGGATTGGTCAATGAGATTAACTATATTGTTGGTCGCACCACGTGTCTCATCAACTTGTATGGAACTAGGTTGACAAGTTGAAGCAATATGGGTGGAGGAGGAAGGTAATGAATTGGTTTTCTCAACAGTATTGGTAAAATGGTAAGGAAAAATATTGGTATAGATTCACAAGTTTTGGTTAAGATGTGCATTGGATGTTTTTCCTTTATTATTCACACCCTCAATGGGTATGGTATTGGAATCTATAAAATGTTGGATAATATGCTTCAAATGATAACACTTCTCAATATCATGGTTAGGTTGATGATGGTATTGGCAAAAGGCTTTCAGGTCATAGGAAGTTGGAAATGGTTTTGAAGGGTCAATAGGTTTGATGGGAGCAAGTTTCAAAATATTAGTATTAAGAAACTTCAACATCACAACATTGAAAGATTCTAAAAGAGTTGTAAAATTACGATATGGTTTGAAAATAGATGACAAAGGAGCCACTTTGATGTTGTAGATTTCATTTGTGCATTAATAGTGCTCAAATAATTATTGATATTGGTGAAACCTTTGTTGGGATTTTGGAACTTTTGGGATGATTGTTGAGATGCATCACTCTTATCAACCGGAGCCATTAGAGTGGATGACTCAAATTGGCTCACCTGAAGCTAATAATTAGAAAGCACTACATATAATTGGGTAAAAAAGGTAAACTTAGAAAGCAATATCTTATCTCTAATGTTTTTTTTTCAAATTAGAAATGAAAATTCTTTGAACATCCATATCAGGCACATATAAGAAATTTGAGTGTTTAAATGTTTGAATCTACCAATAAAATCAGTCACTTTTTCCTTAACACCTTGCTTACAATGAACTAGATCAGTTTAATAAATTTGAGGTCTAATATTGTTTTGCAATTGTTGAATGAAATCATTAGCAAGTTTTTGAAATGAATCAATAGAATAAGGAGGCAAATAACAAAACGATTGTAAGGTCTTATCATTAAATTTCCCAATAAATAATTTAGACATAAATCTATAATCATTAGAGAAGTCACTACACAAGGTTTGAAATGTCTTAACATGAGTCAAGGGATCACATTTTCCATTGTATGTCTCCAAGTGAGGTATTTCTATGTATTGAGGGATAATGGCACAGATTATGTCATAATAGGATAATGGGCTTGCAATATCACAAGTAGGGATTTTGTATTTGGATTGAGTGATAGAAGAAAGTTATTGTAAGGATGAAACACTTTGGGTAAGGTTGATAATGGTTGCTTCAATGGATATGTTGATATTGGACATGGTGAATAGTGAAGGATGTGGAATATTATGGGAAATAAATGGAGCATTAGAATATGATAATGGGAATTATGGTAAATAGATATAGATGATGGTTAGGAAATGCATGGGACACTCACGGGAGGAGGGATGTAAATAATAGGAATTCCTCCAAGATTAACATGTGTAGGATTGATTTTTTTAATAGATGTATCCATGATAGATTATGTTTAAGTAGGCACATTAGGTAAGGATATTGGACTAGGAATGAAATTCTTGACATTTGCATTAAGATTGGAAAGATTAAGGGATTCGGTAGAACATTTCATAGACTTAAAATTTTCATCAATAAGATAGGATATGGTACACAACAAATCAACCCTATGTATATCATTTTAAATCAACTTTATCAATTGTTCAACTACGGGGATTGCCCTCACAATTAGAATGTTCTTCACTTAACCAATATTCAAGATTTTCGAAGTCTTGACAAAGCTTTTGTACTTGGGAAGGAGACACTCTTGTTCGTGATTCATCCTCGTCTTAAGAAGAATGGGAAGAGGGATTCTCAACAATGGTAGGTATATAATGTTGAATCCTTAAAACCAATTTATTGAATGCTTACCAAATTATTTTCATTAATCGTATAACTAAAAGAAACACTTAAGTTTGGCAAGAGATCTACATAGTTGTAGACTTGTTTGGTGAACTAGTCTTATCTTTTGTTTGATTTTTATCTTTGGTGGGTGACATGATTTTCATGTTTCTCAAGGATGTCTTTTACTAGAGAAGCAATGATGAGGCATGGTCACTTTATTGTTATTTTTGGATTGTTCTTTAGTAACATGACTCACTTTGGGACATGATTATTTAAGATCATTGAGAACATATAAGTCTAGTGTGAATAGGGGCATTCCTTACTTACAAATGGTATGTAAGTTATCTTGGTTCCATCATACCTTGATGCTTGCATCCACTTGCCATAATAAACTCAATGATGATAAAGCACTATAAAAACTACAACTATTGATTATTTATTTTATCACTCCATCTTAATCTCCTTTTCATATCATTATCATTCCTCCTATCCATGACCGCTCCTATGACCATCGATTTTACCATCTTATTTATTTGCTTCTAGCATTATCTTTCATCTTTCCTTTTGAGAGCACATGTGTTCTCCTAACCCACATGTCCTCTCGAGAGGGCATCATCCTTCTTTATTCTTCCCATGACTAGAGCATAATGCTTCTAGTTCTAATCAAATTTTTATTTGAAACAACGGAATAGACTACATTGTCTCAAAGAGGGACAAAATGTAGACACCTAAAATTGTCCTCAATTAAATAAATATTTTATTTGTTTAATTATTTTATCATAATTCCTTTATTAATTAAATAAATATTCTTAAATTATTTAATTAATTAACCATTTTCTCTATTATTTAATTATTTATTTAATTCATTAACCTTTTCTCTCCTACAATTAAATTAATATTATTTATTTATTTATTTATCTTATCCCACCTTTTTTCTCACTATAAATTAAACAAATATTTAAAATTTATTTAATTAATCCATTAACCTCTTCCTCTAATATTTTAATAAATATTTATTATTTATTTATTTATTTAATTTCCAATTTCCCCGTTTCTACTATTAGTTGAATATGTTAAGTAATAGCTTCAATATATGTGTGTGTGTGTGTCTATATATATACATACATGTATGTATATATACATACATGTATATATATATATATATATATA
>MU228426.1:1351432-1365801 GCA_018584345.1 Thuja plicata | reverse complement strand
CCGCGGTCGATGCATTGTATTATGCATAAGTTACGATAACTATCGTATGATAGTTATCGTAACACATTAATGTGTTACGATACGATAGTTATCGTAACACAGTTTGGAATATGAGCAGCAATTAACATTGGGTTATCGGGTTGTTATGATACGTCATTTATATGTAAAGACATGGTTGTACGTGGCATAAGCCACGTACAGTTATGTCTCTACATAGACATGACTATTAAAATATATACTTATACACCTTTATGTATGCTGCAGAAAAATATCAATTACAGTTTTATATTACTACTACAGCATACATAAAGAACTTATTTATGAATATATAATTCAGTCTACATTCAGAATAAATAATTATATTTAATATAGCATATTAAATTCTCTCTATTAAAGATCTGCATTCCTAACAGAATACATACTTTTATTTATTTAGTTATTCAACCAATCGTTTCCAACTCACATGGATCAACTCTAAATTCACAAACATGTGAAAAACGTCACTTGTCTCTTTATCTGACACTTTCCTCTATTAATTAAATCAATATTTTTATTTGATTCATTGATTTACCTTTTTCCTCTCACATCTCCCAACATGTTTTCAATGTGTCATGTGACATGTTACCAAAAAATAATATTTTCTACCTACCACTTAATCTCGTCCATTCATTTCCTTTAACCTCTTAATCCTAACCTTTCATTTTCATGAGGACTTCTACAAAACATGTTCTCTCATTTGGACTGATATGTTTTTTAGAGAATTCGTGCATATAATCTTATGAGCCTATGCTAATGCCCTTGTAATCATACATTAGCTTTTGGATAACTTATGCCCTTGCATAGTTTTGATCTTTAAGAGCCCCTAGCTATCTCGTCATTATCACCCTCGTATCATTACATTATCTTCATATTATCACTAGCGCAATCCTTGCATTAATCAACCTATCTCTATTCTTCAATAGTCTCTTGTGTATGCGCTATTGTGCTATTGTGTGTGCACTAACAAACGTGAGAATTTCAACATTTCCATAACAAAATTTGAAATATAGGAGGATTAATAGAATCAAGTGTTTAATCAAGGGATATGAACAATATTTGTATTTACTTTCATTATTATGATTTTATGAATAAGTGTTTCATAGATAGGAGGATTAATAGAATCAAGTGTTTCACGAAGGCATATGAGCAATATTTGTATTTACTTTCATTATTATGCTTTTATGTAGTGTTTCATTGATATAATGTTGGTTAGTTTTGTGAATCTAAAACTTATTATTGGACTTGATTAGCTTTCCCAAATAGGCTGATCCGATTTCCATCATTGTCACATACAACCAAAAAAACAAGATGGCAAAAATTTGTTCTAAGAAATTTGTTCCTTTCTGTTCTATGCTTTCATCATTATTTCCATTTCATCTCTTCAATTTATTGTTGAAGAACCCAAATAACATAAAACTACTATAAAAAACAACGGGAAATTGAGATTGGAGATGAACATCACACAATCATCAACAACAGCGCATTGAACTAGTCACTTCCTAAATTTTCCTCATACTTGTGAACTTGCAATTACAAACAATTCTTGTAGTTTCAGAACAAATAAATCAAATTGATTTTACCTCCATAGCTATCACTATGCAAATCTCATGTAGAAAATATCTTCAAATGTCAATTGCAACTAAATAGGTGCCCATCCATGAACCAATGAACCCAATTGAGACAATTCAAAGTCCGTCGTATTTATGATTATTTTTGCACCAAATAAAAATGACCCAAAACGGAGTCATCCGCTGTACATACATTCTCTACAAAAGCTGGTTAAGGCATTCCCTGCTTCCATATCATCCACTCCCAATGCTGCTTGTTCTTTCCATCCTAAATAACAGCTTAGGTGTACTCAGATGAGAGAATCAAGATAAGAATATTCATGCCGTCTTCTGTATTCAAGTAAGCTGCCATATGTCCGATCAGCCACACCAATAAATAGAGATTCAGTGTCTGGACTAAATGACACTCCTGCAATTTCACCAAAGAAATCTATTTCCTGACTCTTATCATAGTTCTGTTTTGTGTCATATATATGAACAAAGTCTGCTGGTTCAGCCATTGCCATAAATTGACCATCTGAGGAAAATCTTATAGATCGTATGGCACCTAGATGGCCCTTGAGAACTGCAAATGAGGTTGAAAGATTTCTAACATCCCAAAGCCTGCACGTCATGTCTTGATTCCCTGTAGCAAATATTCGTCCATCGGGATGCCACGCAGAAGCAAAGGAGAAATCCAAATGACCTCTAAGAGAAGCAACAATCTGCGAACAGTCACCTCAATATTAGCATATATATTTGGACCCTAGTTACAAAGCAGATATGCACCTCTTTGTCAATTATACTTAGCTCATGATGCTTATGATAGCATCTTACATACCTTCCCAGTTTGACAGTCTGAAAGAAGGGCCACAGCATTATCCCCTACAACAACAAGTAGCTTTTTATCTGGACTGACAGATGTGTGCTGCAAGACATATAGATCATGTCTTAGAAAAAAAACTTAAAATCAGAAAAAAAAAATTGACTAACAAGCATTGATCTTTTAACTTCAAGTGCCTTACATTCACAGGCCAAGGCAATGAGAAATGTTTCATCAATACAAATCTTTCAACATCAAATGTCCGTACACCACAGTCATTACTTGAAGTCATAAACTGAGTTGCTCCACTGTTGATTAAGACAAAAACCAACAAAAGCATAGGGAGTTGGTCAGAAGTCAGAGCACATGCAATTGCTATGAAAATACCTTACAATAGCATGATGTTTATGTTATCTGTGATAATTACATTGAAGATTAGTTACTTCATTTACTAAACCACAAGAATGAAAAGATTGGAATGCACTGCTTTAACTGCTGACAAGACCACATACCTAGCACTCTGGTAGATTTCTACTGCATTTGTGATTGCGTTCTCATCGTAAGTTATCCTTCCACAGTGACTCACACCTGGTCGATCCAAATACTACATCACAACACCACAACAAAACACAATATGTGGTGAGCAAAGATAATAGAACCAACCATATAATGTAAACACTTAAAGTTCAATCCTCAGCAGCAAACAAATAACTACCTTACAAATTAGTTCTCCCTGAAACCCACCCGCAACTAGTAAATTCTCCTTCACAGCCATCGTACTAATCTGCACTTGGGACAGACCTTGTCTTAAAGTTCCAGGATGGCCCTGTTTTACAAGTCAGTCATAAAGCATCTCCAGAGTTAGTTTTAAACCAGCAAAATTTATTTCTACCATCACAAACTTGAAATATAACTAAAGTGATAAACGATATTAAGCAAACCATAAAGATCTGTTGAAAGTTAGATAAGTACCTCTGATGGTACGATGGACCCAGCAACATTAAGAAATTCTGTTGCTTTGCGAGTTAATGCAGACCAGTGTACAATTGAATAATTTGATAGAACATATACATCATGCTTCGATGTTGCCCACACTAAATTCCTCAGCTGAAATGTCCCAATGCATATCATAATTAGTTCACAAATTCAATCATGTAACCCTATATCTTGAAAATCAAGAACAAAACACCTTGCTTCTCTACATGTAAAACCGATCTATAATTGGTACAAACCCCTTTTTTGAAAATCAACAACAAAATACCTTGTTTGTCTACATGTAAAACTGATCAATAATTGTTACAAACCCCCATTCTGTTATAGGTATTAGTTATTAGTTAATATTATATTGGGTGCATATACTTTGTAGCCACCCATATGGTAAATTTCTAATTTACTAAATTAGAATAAAGTATCTATCTCACATGCATGAAATAGTAATAGTTGTCTCTGGCAAGACTCTTTATATTGTGATAACTTACAAAGTGAAAGGCATCTTGAATATTTGAACTGGAATGCACGCTATATTGGGAGTTTGCCCTCTCAAAGTAGGGCTACAAAAATAATATAAAGCACCTTGTTGCCATCTTTTCTGCATGTCCATGTGCATTGTCTTTATTTCTCTTGCAAGTTCCTTACAATTGGTATTAGAGCTCTTTTCAAGGCCATTTTCTACAACAATACAGGTTTAAGGCAATTTGTGACTGTCCACTTCATGCTCTCACCTCACCCTCTTAAGATCTTGGTGATCAAAAAGTGGCTACAAAAGTAGTGGCACTAAATCTCTTGCCTGAGATTTTACTATTTTTATTTTCCTCCTTGGAAGCAGTTTTCTATCTTATTTTCTTTTTTTAAGGTTAGAAACCATACGCCAAGGGTTTTCAAATATCCTCAAATAAAATGTCATTCTTCGCTAAGCTAGAATACCTATAAAGGATCTACTGAGGTGAGGAATACCTCAACTCCAATACCCAGGCCTCAAACAACCTCTATATAAAGCCATGAGCTTCCACCTACCTCTGGGTCTATCAAAGACCCCATTAGATCTTTTTTGAAACCTAATAGGTGCAGTCTATCTTCCATTAATAATTTAATAGTGCACTAAAACACTGGGCTAACCCTATTTACAAATGAGATTGATAAATTTACGAACTCACAGACCAGACACTCTACAGTATATACAAGCCTTCCCTCTTCCACCTTAAACTCTGCAATTAGATTAAGAATTGGCAATAACAATATGAGACAATCGAGCAATTTTATGATATTACATCAATGGAACAGCATGCCAAAATGTTACGAAACTGGCAACTAATCTTCGAGCTATAAGGCCTTGAGTGAGATACAAAGCAAGTTCAAGTCATATACAGTCAAGAAGTTTTCGAAGCTCTGAAGCCATTTTCTCTCAACCCAACAATAATTCAAGCAATCTAGCTGCAAATCCTACCTACATGGTAGTAAAATTCAGAAACCATTAAGTATTGAATCAAAAACCAAATAAGACAACAAAGTTTGGGCCACATTTTATCTCATCCAAGCAATTGTCCCATTGTGATCGTTTCTTTGACCTTATTGTTTCGGAATATAACTTGGGTACCCTTTCTTGCACCAGCCCACCATTTACCTCATTCAAGCACCTTCCCCCTTGTGATTGTCTCATTGTCCCCATCATTTTGCCATATAGCTCTGATAGTGATAACCCTTCTAGTAACTCTAGGTACCCACTAGAGCTGGTGGGCATCTGTCAATGATAAGAGTTCAACAATTGCAGTTTAATTGGGGTGCCTGCCTCTCCAAGAAGCAGGACATCTTAACATTCTAGTTGATCTGGGAGATAGGTTGGGAGCTCCCGATTCCATGTATATGTTTATCACCAACATGCTTGATGGAGTTGACTAATTGCACACTAACAGGGATCAACACTATGAGGTTTTTCCAATTCTAGAATTACAATAGGCTCCAATACCCACCTAAACCAATGCAGAGCAATACTTTGCAGTCCATCAAATTTCAACTAATCAAAAGCTCTCTATAATATCTTTCCACCCACAGAATGAGGCTAGTCAATGGTTTCAATGGTTGGAAAAATGATAAATCTCAATTGCTTCTCGAATGGAAAAACTTTCACAAGGCGATCATCAAACATTTTTTGTCTCACTGCATATGAAAACAAAGATATCTCAGTTAAGATATCAATGGTTTAAATAAGATATCTCAGTTAAGGTTTAAATGTTTAAACTACCCACATTTTGGGATACTCTTAATTTTAGCCCACTTAACAAAGGATAAATTTGTAACAAATAAATAAGATATAGGATTCTCTTCTCCATCCTTCAGGTTAAAAAAAGATATGACAGACCGAGACAATAAACCCATCATCATTCACAAGTCATCCAAAAAACAGTTCACCCCTCCAAATATTAGGCCCTATAGATATCATTTTAAACAAAATAATAAAATTGAATAGATGATTAACGAACTACAAGAGGCGAGTCTCATCTGAACAATTACCAATCCCTATGGTTATGGTTGCCATAAAAGATAGTGGATGGCAGAAGTGCCCTAATTTCTAAGAACTCAAGAACATGTTTCCTATTCTAGCCATTGATAATTTGTTGGATGAGCTTTTTGTAGCTAAGTTTATTACGAAATTGGATATTCACTCTAGCTAACACCAAATTTATGTCAAGGAGGACAATATAACATAAAAACTTCCAAACTCGTTAAGGTCACTGTGACTTCTTGGTATACCCTTTGGTTTGGTTAATGTTCAGAGTTTCATGAATAAAGTTGTTCCAAAGCTACCTTCACAAATTCGCCTTGCTCTTATTTGAGGACATTCTAATTTAGAGTCCCACTTGGGCTAATCATCTAAGGTGTGTAGGGATAGCTCTCACTATATCAAAGTATCATTCCCTGTTAACCCAAGCACTCTAAGTGTACCTTTAGAGTTCACCAAATGGAATATATTGACAAAATTGTCTTGCAGGAGGCAATACAAATTGATCCCGACAAGATTGAAACAATGCAAGAGAGGCCTAAACCCAAATCCATCAAAAGTTTGTGGGATTACAAGCTATTATGGCAAGCTTATCCAGAATTATGGTAAACTGTAAAACCATTAGGCCCTTGACAGTGCTGTTGAAAATGAATTCTTCTGTCTAACAAAAAGAAACCGATTTGGGATTTCTTGCACATGGAGCCACCATGTTCAAGTCCAATTTGGTCCCTGCCAAATTTTCCTGAACCCTTTGTTCTTAAATGTGATGCATCAGTGTTGTTTTAATGCAAGAAGGTGAGCCACTAACCTTCAAGAAATGAAACTAACAAGGTGTGATCTAGATAAATCTACATATGAAAAGAAAATTCAAAATCACAACTACTCATCATAGCTTGAAATAATTTTTGCAACAAAGTCCTCCGCCAAACAACAAAAGTGGGTGACTAAAAAGCTAGGTTATGATTATGAGAATGGCAAAGAATATGTGGCGGTAGATGCACCCACACAAAATACGAAAATGAAAAGTTATTGTTTTCTCTTCCAATGCTAGTACCTACCTAAATGGAATAAATTTATCAAGAATAAGCAGCTGATCCAAAAATTCAACTTATCATCCATTGGTTAGAACCCAATCCTCAATTTGGGTCAGTGTTTCAATAGAAGGGACAAGTGCTGATATAGCATGACCACATTTATTTATTTCTGCACTCCTTGCTCAAGCCTCAATTGCTTAAGAAACTTGATTCCTCTCCCATTGAAAGTCGCTCAGGTTTTTTGACGACAAAGGAACATGTCATGCACAATTTTTTTAGGATGGCTTTAAGCAGGATGTAAAAAAACCTTTGTGGGAAAATACAATGCGTGTCAGTGGACTCCTAAAGGTTTCTACATGTCATTGCTCTTCCCTGCATGGTGTGGGCACATGTCCCTATGGATTTTATTATTGGCCTCACAAAGTCAACAAGTAAATAGGTCATTTTGGTCAATGTGACCATATGACCAAGTATGCTCTTTTTTTTAACCCTGCCTCACCCTTAACAGCCACTACTGTAGATCAACTCTTCTTAGGTCTTCAAGCATCATGTTATACCTTGTTCCATCGTCAGCGATCATGATCCTACCTTCTTTTTTTATGGAGGGTTCAGACCTGCGAGGCTGCCCAGCAGAGGCACGAAGCCTGCGAGCAACCAACCAGCGAAGGCCACCACAGAAACGGTTTAGCAACCTGATACGGACGCACTCATGCCTGAAACCTCTTCGGCTAAGAGCCAAGGACTGAGGCGTATCCATTCCACCAAATTCGCTCGGGGCACAATCCCGGCCTCATCCCTTATGATGTCAAAGCCTTGCACTCAGCAAGACTTGATCTCTAGTGGCCTCATTAAGAACCATTCAACTTCACCAGTAGACCAAGGACACATTGACATGATCCTACTTTCACCAGCAACTTGCAGCAAGAATTGTCTACGTTGCAAGCCACTCAATTGAACATGAGCTCAGTTTATCACCCTTAGACTGAGGACCAAATTTAAGCTGTCAACAAATGCCTCAAGATGTACCTAAGTTGTTTTATGTCTGGGCAACAAGTGCAATGAGCTAGGCGGTTGCCTCTCACTGAATGGTTGCATAACACCACTTTCATAATGCCTCCAAGATGACCCCATATGAGGCTCTCTGTAGTCATCCCCTAGCTTCTTTGGCTACAAGTTCTTCCAAGTTTGAAGCAGTTGACAATTTCCGTCAAACATGAGGAAATTATTGGACCCTTAAAAGTAAATTTGGTACAAGGACAGAACCACATGAAACAGCAGGTGGATCAGCATAGGAAAGAGCATACCTTTGCAATGCTCCCAATAAAATTCATTCCCCATTGTAACTTACTAAGTAAAGATGGGTAGTAACATTTTGCCTTTGGCCAACTTAGATGCCAATTTCTGTAAACCAAAATGTGCTATCACAGTAAGTACATATTTTGTGGTGAATTCTACAAGGGCAAAGGCCAAATGTGGAAAGGGAATTATATAGTCGATAGCAATAGAAAATATAACAAATACACTGATCAGAAATAGGCATAATCATCAAGAAATATGCTCCCAATCATTATAATTCTCAATTGTAACTTACTAAGTAAATATGGCTAAGGCTCATTTGGGCAACATAGATGCTAATTTCTGATAAGTTGGAAACAAATCAAATATATCTAGAAAGACTGCAAAAAATAAAGCTTAAAATAGGTACTTGAATCCATAGAAGCAAAAATCTGCAAAAAATTGGGATTGATCGCAATTAATCAGGAATCAGGCCCAGCACCAATTTATTCTCTGAAAATCATGGAAATAATCGTTGAACTTTTTTTCTGATTTTCAATGATTTTTTGCCTGATTAATCATGAATAGATCAGTAAAAAACGTGATTTAATTTTTTGAGTTCAACACTCCTGTGGAAACCCTAAAATGCACAAAAAAGGCCATGAATCTGCAATAAATCTAGTCATGTGGCAGCAGAAAATTAATCAGACGCAAGTTTCTTGGTCGCGAGCAGCAGAAAGGGGTTTTCTGGTCCCCACAATTTAATTATAATATGCTTGACCTCTTAAAGCAGCAGTGCCTCTATGAATGACGACCTCTTAAAGCAGCGGATATCATTCTAACAAGCAGTGATAAATAAAGGTTGTGTTAAAGAAGTTTAATAAGTGGTTGACAAAATTGTTACGATAATGATATAATTCATTTGTGTAATGAAAGTTGGCAATAAAACATATGACTACTATTAGATAGTGATAATATAGTTTCAAACCAAAGATTAGTCAAAGTCAATGATAACTGCCCTCTTTAACTTGAATAAATGAAAACAATTCTGGTAGATTAGAATATATTATAGATAAAGAACTGCATAGGGTTAGAATAGGATAAACAGCAGCTTGTTTTCATATATTGAAGAATTGAAAGATATTGGAAGATAAGAAAAAGCTTCCTTTTCCTCTGTCAGCTAGAATTTTTAAATTGCAATTGTTTTTCTTGTATGTAGTATGTACAATAGAACTGTTTTAGGTGAAAGGTTTTCATATTAGCGAGTTGTGTTTCTTGTCAGATACATTTTAGTTGCTCTTAGTATATCTATGTTATGGAAATGCCCCTTGATGTTTTTTAAATAAAAGTAGTTTTTTCTTCACTTTTATAAGTTTTTTTGTAAATCTTATTTTTTGCCATTTTTCCCATTTTTTTCAAAAAATCCTACACTTTTGGTTTGCCAATTTATTCCCAATACGATTCATGCTCCTATGCTTCAAACTATAAAAAAGCCATCAGTGACAAGTAACAAAGTCATTGCATGTTCAGTCAGTTCATATGCCATTACAGTAGTACAACAAAATGAGAATATTTAAGACTTACAACAATCTTTATAGTGATGAATTTTTGTCATGCTATCACTTATATGCTAATGGAAGGCATAATCCACTTTGACAATTTGGCAATCAATGACACATTAAAGATGTTTATTAGCACTATGTCTATACTCAGAAACATTTTGTATCCAAAAAGAAAGTAAATGGGAATGTTCAATCATCAATGGGGGATTGACTTTAGGGATGAAAAAATTGAAAACGCTCTGCAACTCTGCATCTTGAGGTTGCGTGGCGCGTATTCAGCCCTCCGTACATGGAGGGTCTTTAATGTTTCGTCTGCCCTCTTTTAAGTATGGCGTCCTCTTCCGACAGCACTCATTCTGCTCCCATTGTTTCCGAGAAGAAGGCTGCAGACGATTCCCGACCCTCGGAATCTTTTGGCCTCCCTCCCAAGATCTTCAGGGAAGCCCAGGTAAACGCGGAGACCTCCATTAATGGCGCAAAGTTCCTCCAGCGGTCCCAGGAAAGCAAACCCGGCGAAGCCAATGAACATGAACCAGGAGGTAAGGCTTCGTGCCCTAAACCGCTCTAAACCGCTTATTGTTTCTCCTAATTCCATCATGAATGATTTAATTAAGGCGGAAAGGAACAAGCTTTGTGATACTGCTATCTTTTTGGCTGTTCAAGACATCAATAGGTTACCTTCCCGAGTTTTTTTTTTGAATAATTGGCTGCATTCTGTCTGGAGTTCTAAACTAGGGTTCAAGTTCTCGTTGTGTAGGATGATCCAGAGAGGTCTGTTTATTATCATATTCAATGACCCCATTAGCCAAAAAACGGTTGTCGATAGACAATTCTGGTCCATTGGAGCATGTACCTTTTGTGCCCTTAGTTGGTCGGGGTCTGCTAACTTCGACGAGATCATGGCCCTCTCTTGCCCGTGGTGGATAACCGCTAAGAACATCCCCCCATTTCTATGGAAAGTTCTTCCAAACGCTCTCGACTCCCTTGGTAAAGTTATCTGTATTGATCAATCCAATGCTTTACTTCTGCATATGGACGCCAGGATTCTAATCTCTCTGAGACCTGGAGTAGACATCCCCGAAACCCTAATCTTCGACCTTGAAGGCGAACACCACTCCTGTCCACTAGAGTATCTAGGAGGACTCAATTCTTGGCTTTCTGTGCAAGAAAGACGGCCACAGGAGAAGAAACTGCCCTCTCACTGCCAAGAAATCCCACCCTCGACCTCCCCCCAAAGAATTGTCCGCTAGCCAAGCTCGTGTTGACCCTAGCATCAATCCCCCTCCTCCCACCATTACTCATGGTTTAGACTTATCATCGCCCCCCACCCTCAAACCCTCCCTGAACCCCTCTAGCTTGACCATTGCCATTTCTCCTTCCCTAGATGCCCTCTTGGCATCCTTGGGTTTACCAGACCCCCTATCGGGCTCTCAGAGCTCACCAGCAGCGACCAGCGGTGAGGGTAAAGTTGCTCCCACCCCCAGGAACAGGAACAAGAGTCGTTCCAAGAATGCTCAACAATTAACCTTGGACAGAATCAGAAGAAATGAAGGTCCTTTCAAGAGAAGAAGAGGCAATGTTAACGAGAAATTTGTAGACCAACCTCCCCCTCCAGATGACCCCATTCAGAACATCAAGGATAACATGGGGAGCATTGGTGAGAAGACCACAGTTGAGGGTAAGCTAGGGGCCTTGGTTGAGGAGCAAGATGACATGGATACTTCGGAGCAGCCCACTGATGCTTGTAACATTGTACCTCCCTCCATGAACTCTCTTCATGACTTCAACCTCCTTGTTATCCCTGCTAAGCCTCCTGACCCCCTCCTTACCCTTCCTCTATCTGAATCTCCTAATCATGCCCCTCCTGTTACCCCTGGTAGTATGAATGATGTCATCCAGGGGGAAGGTGAGGCCCCAACGTCCCACACTCAGGGATCCTCCCTCAAAGATGTTTACAGTGAACATGGTTTGAACCAAAATTGGGCCATTGTTCCGTTTGTTGATAGCCCCTGGGAGGAAGTCCTTAAATTCAATAGAACCAAAAGGATTCCCAAAGTCTCTAGCTCCCTGACTAAGGAAGATAGCCCCATGGAGGAAGGGGACACCTCGAGGCCAATACGAGGTAAGAAGAAAAGAGGTAGACCACCAGGTTCAAGTAATAAAAAAGAACCTAAAGAGGCACTTCCCAATGAGATCCCTAAATGCTTCTCTAGCTTTAGGAACAGTGCTAAACCCCCCACATGATTTCTATGGAGCTCAAAATCTCCTCTTGGAATGTCAGAGGACTAGAATCCTCAGATAGAAAATACATAGTCCAGAGATTCAGAAGATCCATCAAGGATATTGGTTGCCTAATGCTCCAAGAAGTGAAAGCTAATAAATTCTTCCTAGACATCTCTCTTAAGTGCTTTTGGAGAGAAGCCACAGCATTCTCCACCTCACACAACAGGGGAAAAGGAGGCACCTCCATCCTCCTTAGTCCCCAGTGGGCCAAGCAAGTACTAAAGTGGGGCATCTCACCTTGTAATAGGGCAGTCTAGATTATACTTGAGGAGAATAGATTCAGATTTGGTGTTTGCCCCATCTATGCCCCTAATGACTACAGGGAAAGAACCGAACTATGGAAGTGGCTCTTCTTGCTGGATGGCATCCCTTGGATCATAAGGGGAGGCTTCAATATGGTAACCAGCCCTCAAGACAAAGTTGGGGGCAACAAGTTGGAGTGGAAAGGCAGTGAACAATTCTTTTGGAACAAATTCCTAAACAAACACAAACTCATTGATCCCCTAAGTGGTTGCAAGGAGGACCATAAAGACATATGGTACACCTGGTGTAATTACCAACAGAAGAGCAAGAGGATATACTCCAGATTGGACCGATTCTACTATCATAAGGAAGTCTTGAAATGCCATAAAGACGAGGTGGGCAGGGTGGTCAAAGTCACCCCCTTCACACTCTCTAACCACCACCCAATCAGTGCCAGATTCTTATCCTCTGGACTCCTCCCTAAAAGATCTGCAAGGCATGATTCCTTCTGCCTCAACACCTCCCTTCTGGAAGAACCAGGAATGGGAAATGCCATCCTCATGATCAAATGGTTCAATGACAATGTAGCAAGTCACTTTGGTGCATTAGAGAGGTGGGCCCAAAACATCACCAGTTGGAGAAATCTCTTCAAGTCTGCAGGAGGCAAAAAAGCCAGAGATGCTAGATGAACTGAAAGTGCCCTGCAGGAAGAACTCTCCAAGGCAGAACTTGATCTTCAGCGCAACCCCTCCTCAGAAGAACTCACTCTGAGGATGTCCAATACTAAGAATGAACTTAGGAAAATCCAAAACTCTAGACTCAAGGGCATTAATATGCGAACCAGATCCAACTGGGTGGAGCACGGTGACAGAGGGTCTAAATTCTTCTTTAACCTTGTTAGACAGAAAGAGGCAAGATGCAATATTGAGGAAATCTAGATTGAAGGAGACAAGATCACCAATCAGGAACAAATTCTCCTTTCTTTCAAAAACTTCTATCACTCACTCTTCACATCTGAGGATAATGGTATAGAGATGTCTGAAGCTAGAGCCAGAATCAGTCAAGTAATTCCTAGAAAAGTGAGGATGACTCTTTTATACTCAACTCACCTATCACTTTGGAAGAGATCAAGGTAGCCATCTCCCAGCTGGCTACGGGGAAAGCCCCTGGACCAGATGGGATCCCGGTGGAGTTCTATAAGAAGAATAGGGATTGGGTTGCCCAAGACCTATTGGAGGTGTACAATGAAGCCTTCCAGCAGGGAGCACTGGGGAAAGACATAAACAGTGGAGTTATTAAACTTATCCCCAAAGAAGGAGATAAATCTCTGATTAAGAACTGGAGACCTATAACACTTCTCAACACCTATAAAATCATTACCAAATTGTTGGCCTCCAGGCTCAAAAAATTGCTTCCCAAGATTACTGACTACAGCCAGACAAGTTTTGTAAAAGGTAGATATATTTTGAAAAATGTTGTAACTTGCTGGGAAGCCATGGAATGGGCTAAAGGCACTAATCAGCAAACATGCATGTTCCTTCTAGACTATGAAAAATCCTATGACAGGATAGAGTGGGATTTCATCTACATGATAATGAGATCTTTAGGCTTCCCCAACCACTTTACTCACATGGTCAATACTCTAATAAATGGAGCCCTTGCTATGGTGGAAATAAATGGTAGGAGATCTAAGAGTTTTGTACTATCTAGATCAATAAGGCAAGGGTGCCCACTAGCCCCTGCCCTCTCTGTCATCGTTGTTGACGCTATGGGACACCTTTTCACAGACAATTCTATTATACCCAGAGTCAGGGGCATTCAGATCCCGGAAGGCAAAGAAATCTCAAACATCCAATTTGCAAATGACACTGCCCTCTTGATTAAGCTGGAAGAAGACAATCTCTCACACCTCATGAACAAACTCAACTTGTTCTGCTCTGCCTCAGGTAGCAAAATATCAATGGAGAAATCACTATTTCTGGGGTGGTCTCCTAATCCCCCTGTTTGGCTCTCTCAGTGGAACTTTAGATGGGAAGGGCCTGACTTCCTGATCAAATACCTTGGCAT
>MU228426.1:1314620-1340979 GCA_018584345.1 Thuja plicata | reverse complement strand
TATATATATATATATTCAAATTGATTTTTATTCGTATGTATTTATATTTTTATACTTTGCAAGTAATTTGTTTACAAATAATTATCACTAATAATTCCTTTAGGTGAAGTGCTAGTAATAATAACATAAAAATGGTCAGTTAATGGGATGGATTGGGTTAATCCAAAATCAAAGGATGATAATATTATTGAATAGATACCTCTAGATGTGGGGTGTTTAAAAGTTGATTTTGATGGGGCTTCGACAAGAAACCCTAGTCTCTTGGGTGCAAGTTACGTGACAAGAGACGATGAAGGAAGCATAGTAGCTATTGGCACAAAAGGACTTTCGAATGGTACTAATAATTTGGAAGAAGCACAAATAGGTTGGCTTGTAGTGAATATGTCTAAACGGCTCTCAGTTGAGAAAATTCATTTGGAGGGGGACTCTAAAATTATCCCCACCATTAAAATCCACGTTTGTTTGCTGGAATTGACCTGGAATTGGTGAATTGGTATAGGCCAATTCTAATTTTGGTCCAAAATGAGCATTCTGCAATTCTACCTCAGAACCTGGAATTAGAATTGAGGGATGGAATTGGAATTGAGAATTCAATTTTGAGAAGGGAAACCAATTCATGTTTTCCAATTCTAGGTCAATTCTAGCAAACAATAATAAGAATTCAAAACTAACCATATATTACATGATGGGAACAAGTTGGTGAGCCAACTCTCTATATTAGCAATAAATTTAGTAGATACAGTCACAAGCAAAATTTGGGAAGATTTTTTGAATCCAACATTTAAAGATGTCTTTCTCTGTATGTTTCCACTCTAAAGCTTGATTATTATATCTTATTGCTTTGCATGGTACCAAGGTAGGCTCATTTATGAGCAATGAATTATGGTAGAAATTTCTTGATGGTGGCTCAATTTCTTTTCCTTCCTCTATTGTGTTTCAATGGTCACTTGAATTTCTTTCATAGCTTGGCGAAAGTGTAGTGTTTACAGCATGGAAGTGAACTTTACCATTATTACGAAGCGGTAACAACCTAATTTTCTTGGTCATGTATTGGAGAAAAATTTGAAAGGTTTATTCAAATTTTAGGACACATTATTTCTATAGATTATATATTTGATCATTCGTGAAGAATTATGAATTTGGGGCATCAATATCAGGTGAGTGCAAACATTTTCTCGATGCTCCTTGCTTGGGCTTTGGAATTGGGTACAATGGAGGTTGTTGTGTGGGTAATGAGGTGTGTAGAAGAGGAATGGTTATTTGACCTTATAGCCATGGTAGTTGTTGTTATTCCTATAATAATATTTAAAGAAGAGGTGGGGTATTGGCAAGAGTTCAGAGAGAATTAAGGTGATATTCTCCCCTTCATTGTTTGGATTTCTAACACTAATATTGAAGCTAGGAAGATGGAAGATAGTATTGGATGGATATCATTAAAATATTATCTCCATGAAAAGTAGTTAGCTCAAGCAAAGAAAGTGCTTGGTATGAAGAACCTACGAGGCTTTCAACTCAGAGATTATTAACACGATGAATGGGTACATTCCTAGGGGAATAAGTGTTGAAGCTCAGAGGAGTAACTTCCCTAATTTGGTGATTGGATTTTTGTTTAATTCCAGGGTGTATGTTTTTTTTTACAGGTTTGTTACCTAATCTTTCATTACAAGTATTAATTGTTGGGTTGGGCCTGGACTTTGGGAAATTTTGTAATTTATATTCTATCCCAGTTTTGATATGATGTAGAATTTCCTATCTGAGATTTTGTTTATATAATCTCAACAGCATAGTAAGGTTTAGAGTTTCATGGATATTTCTAGTGGGAGTGTCATTGAAATTTGGTTTGTTGGTAGATAAAGCTCTTATTATTAAACTTGTATTACTCTTTTTTATTTAATAACATATAGCATATTACCGATCAAAAATAATAATAACATAAAAATATTATAGTATAATAATAATTAATATTACATTATTATCATACAATTGTATATTATTATTATTTAATTAATTTTTATTACTTTATTATTAATACAATGTAAAAAAATCCTTAATCTGATTCTTCTTAATCCTTCACTTTCAATTGAATTTTTTTTCGCAAATATATGCTTCCATATTGAAAAGTTAAAAATATTCTATGAATTATGCCCTCTTGTATTTCTCACACCTAAATACATCTAAGTTCAATGTAAGATAAAAAAAAATTATAATAATTCAATTAAAATTATATGTTTTTTCTTTTATAATCTTATAGGTTACTATATAAAAATTTATAAACTAAATTTCTAAAATAAATATAAAAAGAAAAACCTTTTTTCATGAGGGCTCTGCAAGTGGGCACCTTCCTCGTGTGTGCTCCAAAGATTTGCCCACCTTGTAGGCTCTCAGCGTTCTCCTTGTGTTGTCATTAGGGTTGGTTCTTGTTCTTTTTCTCATGTTATCGCCCTAGTTGTGCTTGGTTTTTTTTCTTTTGGGTTTGTGCTTGCTGTCTTTTCTCTCTGTCTGGGTGTTTTTTTAGGGCTTGGTCTTTCTTTTCCCAGGCTTGTGTTGTATGTATGGCCAATTATGAGAATTATACGCGTCCCAATGGTAGTGTGGAGAATAATAATCATTTCAAAGAAAGGAAGATTGATCTTGGTTCAAGCAATGATAATGGTTGGGGTGCCCATGATCTTATAGGACACAAACCTTCATATAAGGCAATGCTTGTGGATGAGTCTGTATCTAAATGCCCAAAATCTACATTATTTGAAAGCATTTTGATTGAGAAGGATATGGGAGGCAGAGGATAACAGCCCAACACCAATGGAAATCGACGAGGAGATAGTAATGAGCCAGGTAGTCCCTATAAATCTGATGGAGGAGAAGGTAAGACCCTGAATCTTGCTGGTAATACCCTTTCTTTGTCGCCAAACGAGGACATGATGAATGATATTAAAGAGGAACAAACTAGGCTTAAGAATATTGCAGTCTTCTTTGTTTGCATGGATGTTAAATTCCTTCCTGATCACAAATTTCTTGATGATTGGATAAATAATGTTTGGGGCAAGAAGCTCGGCATTTTTGTAAGTTTTAGCATAATGATCCAAAAGGGCTTGTTTGTGGTCTTTTTAAAAACCATGCAATGCAAGAAAAGGTGTTAAATAAAAGTTTATGGAACGTTGGTCAGACCATGTTCAAAGCCCTACCATGGTCTCCCAAAGGTAATCATGAAAATGTCATTTCACAAGCCTCTCCCTTTTGGGTGGAACTCAAGGGTATTCAACCAGAATTTTGGTCTTTTCTGCCTCATATGTTAAAGCCTTTGGGCTCTGTTCTTCAAATCGAGGACACTAAGATCACCCTCCCTCACCTTAATGTCAGCATTCTTTTAGCCCCTACCCCAGGGGTTACCTTCCCTGATAACATATCCATGAACTTTGATGGAGGAATATACAAATGGGAAATATCTATACTTGGTGATATTGGTGCATGTTTACATTGCAACTTGAATGGGCATACTAAAAAGGATTGCCCATTGTTAAAGAACATACAAAAAGGTTTTCAATCTATTAACAATAATGGTAATCACCAAAACCCTAAAAATGATAGGACTATTGTTGATACTCAAGTTGACACCTTTGTTACTTTAAACAATCCTTTGTTTGATGGTGAATATGAAGTTAGATATGCATTCACACCTCCCTCTGAACCCCCTGAGAGGATTTCTGCTATTCCCCAATATATCCCTGTGCCTAGAGAGAAAGTTAATGAGGATAACTCCAGCCATAAAAATGCCCAACAAATTGCTCTGTCTAGAATTAATGCAAGGGCTAAAAGGTATAAAGAGGCCCAAAAATCTAAGACATCTCTAGAACAGAAGAATGCCTCAGATGTCTCCATGCTTTCAACAATGGATAATGAAAAGAGTCTAGAGAAGGAACCTAATATTGATGCTGAGACTATGGAAGAGGGGTTCACTAAAGTCATTGCCAACAAGAAAAAAAGGAAAACATATGAAAGGAACAATAGCCTCAAAAACAATGATAGAAGCAATAAAGCAAAGGGGAATGAAATCCCTGAGTGCTTCACCAGACTATGTAGGAACACAATACCTTTAATTGGTCAATGATGAAGATACAAATCCATAGTTGGAATGTTAGAGGTATGTAAATGCCTGATATAAAATACATTGTTAGAAGATGGTGCAACAACCTTCAAAGAAAGGATATAATTTGCCTACAAGAGATCAAGGTAATTGGATTTCAAGCCTTTAATGTTCTAAAACTTGTCTGGGATAGCTCCAAATGCCTCTACTCAAGACATGATAGGGGCAAAGGAGGTCTAACAACATTAATCAATCCCTTTTGGAGTGACAAACTCATTGCCCATGGGTTGTCACCATGCAACATAGCTCTTTGGATCACCTTGAATAACAGTGGAAAAACCATAGGAGTTTGCAATATATATGCTCCTAATTATTATAGAGATAGGAAAAAACTTTGGGAGTGGCTGACTACCAAATTACCTAATGTTGGGGATTTCAACATGATTGAATCTCCTAGGGATAAGTTAGGAGGTGCCAAATTTGATTGGAAAGGTAATGAATACTTCTTTTGGGCTAGGTTCAAGAGACACTTTGCTATTTATGATCCCATGGAGGGACTTAGAGGTAACGGCGATGGCATTTGGTTTACTTAGTGCAATAATCAAAGAAATAAATCTATAATATATTGCAGACTTGATAGACTTTATATTAATATGCTTGACATTGGTTTGATCTATAACCAAGGACAATACCCCATAGGATTCTCCCTTGCTAACATGTTTGACCACTCCCCTATCAGTGCTTGTATCACCCTCAAAAACATTGCCGAACTACCCAAGATTTTCCCTAAGAGACACCTATTCAAACTCAATACGTCCATACTTGGCAATGAGGATCACTTGGGTGCATTAAGGATGGTGACTACCCTTTCTAAATTCCAGTCAGCGAACTCGGCACCTATTGCTAAATGGGATCAGCTAGTTGAGGCATGGAGGACTACTTCTCAAACCATTGGAACTAAAGAAGCTAAAGATAAAAACATTAAGGAAAATAATCTCAATTCCAGACTTCTTAATATTGAAAAGGAAGTACAAGAGAAGGGGGGAAATGTGAGCCTGGAAAAAGATTTGATTGACACTAAGGGACATCTAAGATCTATCCAACAATACAAAATCTAGGGATAAAAGATTAGACCTAAGGCCAATTGGATTAAGGAAGGAGACAGAGGCACAAAATACTTTTTTAACATTATTAGAGCAAAACAGAGCAGAGAAGCTATTAGTGGTATTCAGACAGAAGATGGATTTACCAGTGATAGTAATACTATTATGGATACATTTGTGGAATTCTATAAAAATCTTTTTAGTTCTGCACATAATGAAGGAAATTTCCTCTGTATGGCATAATGCACTAGTATCGTCCCAATGAAAATTAATAAAGAACAATCTAGCAAGTTAGGAAAGGAAATCTCCATCCAAGAAATTGAAGATGCCATTAGGGCTTTGGCTAATGGAAAATCCCTCAGAATAGATGGCCTACCTGTTGAATTCTACAAAGTTAATAAAGATTGGATCTCAGTTGAACTTTTTGATCTATACAGATATGCCTTTGATAAGGGGACTCTGGGGAGTAATGTTAATAGAGGATTAATTAAACTCCTCCCTAAAGAAGGAGACAAAACCCAAGTTAAGAATTGGAGACCAATCACCCTATTAAACATGTCCTATAAAGTGATAGCTAAATTATTGGCTAAGAGGGTCTCTGAAGTCTTAAATGATATTATTTTAGTCACTCAAATAGGTTTTATAAAGGGCAGGTATATTCTTGAAAATTTTATCACTAGCTGGGAGGCAATGCACTGGGCCGAGGATAACAAATAGAATGTTGTTATGATACTTCTTGATTTTGAAAAGGTATATGATAGGATTGAATGGCACTTTGTACTGGTTATGTTAAAGAAGTTGGGGTTTCCAGATTTTTTTTGCAAATGGGTAAAAGTCTTGTTCAAAGATTCTAATACTGGTATTGAGGCTAATGGAGAATTCTTTGAACCCATTCCCCTTGCTAGATCCATCAAGCAAGGATTCCCTCTTGCTCCTGCCCTCTATGTAATTGTTGTTGATGCATTGTCCTATATCCTGAAAGCCTCTGAGTTTGGACCTCCCATCAAAGGTATCTCCCTGCCCAATAATGATAATTTGTTCATTGAACAATTTTCTGATGACACTGCACTTTTTGTGGATCTCTCAGAACAAAACTTTGACAGAGTGGTGTCTAGAATCCAACTATTTTGTATAGCCTCTGGAGCTAAAATTTCTCCCCACAAATCTGTTATCCTTGGATAGAATAACACCCCTCCCGCTTGGCTCAGTCACAAAGGGTGGTAGTGGTATGGTCCCAATACTATTGTCAGGTACTTGGGCATACCATTTGCCCTTGATCCATCACTAAATGATATGTGGAACTGGATATTCAGGAAAATTGAAAAGAAACACTTGAAATGTAAAACCCAGATGTTATCTTTAGCGGGTAGGTTGCAAGTGGTATAAAAGGTGTTGGCATCCCATGCTATATATTATGCATCAACATGCTTGTTTTCCAACTATCAAAACAACAAGCTGGAAAAGATCCTTAGAGATGTTTTGTGGTCAGATGGCATTGGAAACATAAAAAGGCACAACGTCAAATGGGAATGGTGTTGCACCCCAAAATCACAAGGTGGATTGGGGATTAAAGAACTCAAAAAACAAGGTATGGTCTTGGCATCCAAATGGATCATTAAAGCAGATACAAGTAATGAGCCTTGGGAAATACTTATTAGAAACAATGTTGTCAATGCCACCATTAAAAGGGGTAAATCTTGGAATAATGTCCCCTTTATTGATATCTTACTAGGGGACTTTGATGTGAAGGTCTTTGGTTCTAAAGTTTTTTCTACATTGTGTAAATCATGGGGACATGTCAGAACATTCCTCTATTCTAGACATGCCATAGGGAAAAAACCCTACTACTCGGTACTAGACAGATCTATATGGTGGGGCTTATACCTCAATAATAAACCTCTTGCTCTTACATCTTGTTGCTCTTCCAAGAGTTGGCATAAAAAATGTATCTCCTTCATTAGTGATATACTGGAGGATAGAAGAATACTCACCTGGGCAGAGTTGAGCAGCAAGTTTAACATTCCTTCCTCTCAGAAAAAAAAACCTACACTCTTATTGCAAAAACGGTGGGTAACTGGTTTTCAAGTAAATGTATTTATGCTTCTCAGAACTTGCAACACATTAAGTGGATGGATGGCACTTTGTTTGGTAAATCCTCATGCAAGCAGTTATACAAGCTCCTTAACAATAATGATAGTATCTTTGGTCATATCAACCAAGCCTGGGGTTTGAATTGGTCTTGCAATAAATGGCATCTAATTTGAGTTTTTATGGCATGCTCATGTTGAACCTAAGAAGATTTGCTTTATATGGATTTTTTTATTGAAAAAACATGCTATTGGCTATTTTGTTTCCCAAGGTGTCAAAAATATCATTTTTGCTCGTTTGTAACTGTGCTGAAACTTAAGAACATGTATTTTTTGATTTTTAGTGGGCTGGTAATATTTGGTCTGTCTTTTTTGGTAATAAGGTATGTTGGAACCATAATCACACTTTGTCTTGGCATGAAGTTCTGGCTGGTTATGTTGATGCTTTTGATAGTAAACTTAATGATTTTAACCACTCAAGTCTTATGGCTCATTTGGAGACAAAGAAATGAGGATATTTTCCAATCCAAGAAGAGGGATCTTACTTAGTTTAATCCAAAAATCATACACTTTCCATCTTGAAATAGGTAACAACGACTATACAAGTTTCAAAAGAAAGATTCCAGAGGTTGATAGATGAAGGGGCCATGATACTGTTCCCAAAAGACATTCAAAACTCCATTGCCTTCAATGATGTACCTACTCTTCCAAATATCAACAGAAGCAGTGGCAATCAATCTGGTATTGATGAACTCAGTCTGCCAATTGTATTGATGGAAGATAGCGGGATTGAAGAGACATCTTACAAGGATGGAAACACTCCAGGTACAAGCATTGCAGAGAACAATATTGATCAATGGGGAGCTGATGAATACATGCAAAACAATTATAATGATTGAGTTTGATCCATTGATGTTATAACTAAAATTTTGTATATGACCAACTTGGATACAACTTTGTATATCTTTTTTGGCATGAGACCATATTCTGATTGTATATTCTAGAATATAGAACATAAGACAATAAATTTTATAGGTCTAGTATAGTCAGTTTACTATTCAATTATCTTATACTTGTACTCAGTTGATTTTATATCCTCATATATATATATATATATATATATATATATATATATATATATATATATATATGATTTTCATTGCATATTTTTGTGTTTAAAAACATTTTATTATAATAAAATTAAAAATAAACATTAACACATAAATAAAATTGTTTTTTCCAATGTGTGGACATATTAATTTTATACATTTATGTTTAAGACCCATTCTTCAAATTGCTTCATTTCACTTACCATTGGCACATTTACTATATAGTAATAGGGATTTTTTATGATAAAATTAAACATAATAAAATTAGATGAAGCAATGATCTATGTCATGTAGAGACTCTAAAAAAATCACTAAAAATGACAAGCAACTTCTCTCAAAATTTGATAGGAATTATGTTGTTCTTGGGTGATGCCCTTGGAAAAAAATAGGTAGTAGCTAAACTGTACAATATTCCAACAAAATTATGATAATAAAAATTTTAGCTTAAAAATTACAATACAACCTCCATATCTCCAACAAAATCCTGAACAATGAAACCTTATGCAATAAAAGTTACACATTGGTTTACTATAGGTACAAAATAGAATAAATAAAAGATTTGTTTAGCTGGAGATTCTACACAAATCGAGGAAGGTGGCACAAAACCCTACTTGATGGTGGTCCTAAACCAATAGCGATAATGAAAGGAAGAGTGCATTAATAGCCTATTTTCATTCTTCTAGGGTAATTATATTGATATATTTTTATCGACTATTGGTCTTCTATCATTATAATCAAACCAAGTAACCATCTAATATTTCTCCCTTTATTTATATCATAATAGTAATAAAAGCTCATAAGTAGTGGGTCTAAAAATCACATGAAAGTAATAGGAAGAATTGAACTATAACAAGTGCAATTTTAATGATGAGGTTGGCCCAATGAAAGTGTCAACGTGATTGCACAAATAATAGACAAAATGATCAATGGTATTTTTTTTTGTCTCTACCTCTCATAGGATGGTCTACATCCTACAACCAAATTTCACTATTTGCAAGGAAGATGTTTCCCATTGTAACGGTCTGCAAGGGAAACATAGAGGACAACATATATTCGCTAAAGAACATAATAATTTATTTTAATTTAATTTCTTAAACAATGACAACAACTACATTGACACATCATGGTAACTAGGCAAGTGTTACATTACACCAGAACATGAATAAGAACTAAACATCAAACATTAAACCACGTCCTCTTAGGTTCCTCGACGTCGCTACTAAGCATCGCATAACGCATGACTAAATCAACTAAATCATAATGTATACGATTCATATCAATGAACTAAATTTGTTTTAATCTTCAAAACCAAATAACATATATGTACATAATGATATTTGATACCATTATTGATCTATCTAACTCAAAGTGTTACTTTCCAATAAGTCAACGATACATGTTTTCAATTACATTTACACCCATCTCCTCAAGGATTGTATATTTACAATGTAAATGATTAATAATACATAGGATGATACAATATACAAGGAAAATTGAACTATTAGTCTAAAACATGAAGTTGCGAGGAGAATGCAAAACTCATCCAAAGAACTCACAAACATTCCACTAAACCTCGATGAAAAAATGTAATTACCACGCAACCATGTGGAATCCTGAGGCCTACCCCACTAAGTGAGGATATAGATGTAAGGCCCCACACCAAACAAGTAAGCATAAGACAAGGCTCCAAAATGACACAAGAAACTCACAAAGAAACCAACATAACCAAATTCACAAATACCAACAAGGATACCATAAGTGAACCACAAGGCTAAATGGAGGGGAGTCTAAGATGCATGCAGGACAATGTCATCACATAATTCCCCTCTAACCTGAGTTACCATAGAGATCTCTCTAGACCTCAAGCCCCATGTGGAATCTAAAACCTTTCATGGTGAGGATGAAGCCGATTTTCCAAATCAACTCCCCATGAATGGCCAAGACTTCTCAAACCCATCGGTTGGTTTTTACAAGCACTCAAGGTCATGGGCTGTAATGTCCCCATTATTAAATAAATAAAATATACTTTTATTTGGGTTCTAGTCAATTTAGCTTATCTCAGACCCATCTTTTATTTTAGCATAGGTGTTAGTGTGTCATGTCGGCTTTATTTGTACACATTAGGAGTTTGTCCAACGGGTATTTATGACCGGTGTGTAGGATGTATTTTTCATGTTGAGTTTTGATATTTTTCTTGTAATTGCAAATTCCTGCTTGAATTCTGTTCTCTGCCATTTTGGAGGTGAAAGACCCTCCCTAGTTGGTATTTGCAGTTTCGATAGGATTCAACCCTCACCCTACTCTTCTTGTTCTTTGTTTGGATCTGGCAAATCCGAAGTGCTATCAATTGATTATTATTATTATTATGTCTCTTGGCAAGTATTGATTTCATCTGTCATTGTGGATTGTATTGGTTCCTTACTTCCTTATGGTTCAAAGTTACATTTCATACTCCACAGGCATCTTCCTCTAGACATCCCCGAACACCTTCCAACCATCATCGTACAGCCTCCCGAACACTACCGTACAACCTCTTTGTTGCACCGTACGACCTCCCTGTCATCACTGTATGGCCTTCCAACCACCACTATACGACCTCTCTACTGCACCGTACGACCACCCATCTCCTACCGTACAACCATGTCTAGCTACATTATGGTCACACTTCTCCCTATCGTACGACCACCCAGCTATACTGTACGACCTTCCAGCTATCGCATGGCCACATTCCTTCCTTCGTACAGACTTTCTGTCCACTGTACGACCTGCAGTTCCAGGCGCCAGAGTTAGGAACTTCAACTTCAGCGTGCCAGGGGGCTCAAAACATTACAATGGTATCAGAGCTGGTGATTCTGCCAGCTTGTGGGTTTGAATGCAAGTATATACCAGGAGAAGAAACATATATTATTCAGTTGATAGAATGAAAGATCAATAGGATCATGCTGCTTAATTCATGGCATTGCTAAGAGAGCTCACCAGAAACCAAATGCAGATCAACAAAACTCAGCGACTCATGGAGGAGACATTATGAAAATTGGCTGAAGGCAAAGCATCCACAGAGAAAAATGTGCAAAGTGACAATTCTGTTGCAAGTAGGAAACACGCTCTTGACCGTCAATGCCCACCTTCCCCCCTCGAATGCAAGCACAACATAGAGAACCACCTACATTCCAAGATAT
The DNA here is from genome assembly GCA_018584345.1 of Thuja plicata. Lineage (NCBI taxonomy): Eukaryota > Viridiplantae > Streptophyta > Pinopsida > Cupressales > Cupressaceae > Thuja > Thuja plicata. Next base: position 1,329,417 of record MU228426.1, on the reverse strand, counting down.
GCAAGATCAACTTTGGGAAGACTAGAAGAATGAAAATCTGGAAGGGGATATAACCTACAAGGATTATGTAGACCTGAGAATTAGATATTAGGGCTGCAACAATTGGGGTGGCTACTATAATGACAACCTTAGGAGAAAGATTGGTAAAGTTAATTTATCAACTTTTGATGGTTCTAGTTCCACCACAGCTAGGGCCTGGGTATAGAAGGCCGACACCTATTTTCAGTTCAACCCTATGCCAGAGAACGAAGCCATAAAATTGGTGGCCCTACATCTAGAAGGGTTAGCTCATGAATGGTGGCATCATGGCATGGTCACTTTGGGCCATGATCAGGTAACCTCCTATGCTAATTTCACTAAGAGATTAATGGATCATTTTGATGGAAGACATCTAGAGCTTAATTTCAAATATTTGGCTTAGTTGAAACAAACAGGTACAGTGGACAGTTTCATCATAGAATTTCAAAGATTATCAGTCCTGGTAACTGATATTTCAGAGAGATGATTGGTCGTGCTATTCATGGATGGATTGGAAGAACCTGTGAGAGGATGGGTGAAGGGGTTCAATCCCATCACACTCATGGAGGCAATCAAGAAGGAACACAACATGTCAACATTTTCCTCTTCCTCCTCCAGGATTTATGCACAGTCCAAACCACCCCTTATTCCCAAAGAAAAGGACAACAGACCTCTGCCAAAGAGACCTCTACTGGATTAGGCTACCCGATAGGAGCTCAAAAGGAGGAAGTTGTGCTTCAATTGTAGGGACTGGACATCATTGCTTAGGCAAGGGAAAAATCCACTATATTGAAGTAATGTCAGATGATGAAGAGGAATAATATGCACCAAAAGCTGAGGAAGATGAACAACCAACCGCCCGAGAGGCTAACCTAAACCGTGCAGAAATAATTGCCACATTGTTGAAAAGAGGCGGGTCCATTACTGCTTTAGTTGGAACCCCGAGATGCATTATCTTCTGGGTACAAGGTACTCTCCATGGATAGAGGGTTGTGTTCATGCTAGACAGTGGGGATACCCTCAACTTCATCAACTCCTCACTACTCAAACGAAGGGGTTTACAAATGGAGGCACACCAAGGATTCAAAGTCAAGGTGGAAGGAGGAAGTATTTTGTCTTGCACCCATCTGGTCCCACAACTGAGCATTTTTATGGGTAACCACATAGTGATAGATGACTTCTTCATAGTTGATTTGGACAACATGGAAGTCATCCTCGACATCTAGTAGATGGAAACCTTGGATGAATACACAAAGAGTTTCAAACGGATGGAATTTTCATTTGAGGTAGATGGAAAGAAAGTTGTTCTGATGAGAATGTCGAGTGGAGGACCGAGGGAAATTTTTGCCTGACGGATGGAGGCCATCCTCAAGTATGATGATATGGTCTAGGCCGCACACTATTTTATCTCATCAGAACCAGTACATGGACAGCCTACCTTCTATCAGGATGAGAAACTTCATAATGTGTTGGATAAGCATTAATTATTTTTTGTTGACATACCACCAAGTGTACCACCACACCATTGGTTTGAACACACTATCGAGATGGAGGCTTGCACCCAACCTATCATCACCACACCGTACTGCCATCCTAAAAGGTTTAAGGATAAAATTGAAAAACAATACAGGAACTTCTCGACAAGGGATGGATTAGGCCCAGTTCCAACCCTTTTGGATCATTCATTGTACTAGTCAAGAAGGATGAAACTTAGAGGATGTGTGTGGACTATCATGCATTAAATAAGAAAACTATCAAGAACATGTACCCTATTCCTAGGATTGATGAGTTGTTGGATGAACTGCATGGTACAGTCTATTTTTTGAAAATAGATCTTCGATCTGGGTATCATCAGATCCGTATGAGAGGAAAAGATGCGAAGAAAATAGACTTCCACTGCCACTATGGGCATTATTGTTAGAGTAATAGTCTCTCGGGTTATTAATTAAATCATTATGATCTAATTACTAACTCACATATTCACTCTAGTTGCTGAAGCTAACCTTAGGTTTTCCCTTTTAGGGTTTCGTGAATCCTTTTATAAGGATTCACCTCTTTGCATTTGATAAGGAGTTTTTCACATCTCATTGTAATCTAGAAACATATTGTTAATATATTGTTTTCTTGTGCACATGATGTCTCCTCTGGATTTTTGGCCTCCATAGCTTCTTCTGTCTTCTATCTTTGCTTCTTACATGTGATAGGTTTGCATGCAGGTGTTCTTGGGAGAATAGGGTTTTTCATATTCTAACATGGTATCAGAGCCATCCTGCAACTGGATGTTCGTGTTTTGTCAAAGTGTTTCAGAAGCTGGGAGTTTTCTTAGTTTTTTAGAAGTTTTTTATGTGGATTTAGGGGGACCTTTGTTTCTGGTCACTTTGGTCTCAAACAGACATTACCGTTGCGCTCAAAGCGCCCAAAAACCCTAGAATCTATATAAAGTTTGTCCTTTTTGGACATCTACCTTCGAGGCAAAAAAAATTGGTTTCCAATGTCGTACGGGCACGAAAATTGAGAAAAAATTAAAAAACCTTATTTTTTAAAGGTTTTTAATGCGTTTAAAAATGTGTGCAGTGCTATTTCATTTCCACCGCCGCCCTACCATCGCAGGGCCACCAGCGCTCCACCACCACCAGCCAGCTCCTCCGATGCCCACAGCCCTCTCAGCCCACCACGCGGCCCCCGCTACCCTACACCCCGTCGCCACCAGCCCCGCTGCTCCGCCGGCCACCGGCCCGGACGACCCCCCACTCTGCTGGCCCTCCACCACCGGCCCTCCACCCAGGAGTCTGCCGCTCCACCCGGCTTCACCGCCTCCACGCCGCTCCCCGCTCCGCCTAGCATTTTGCTAAGCCTCGTGGGCCTTCTTTGTGAGTGACCGATCACATGGGTGACCAAGGGCTCCACCCCAGCCCCCTACGCGTGCCATGCGCGCAAGGGTCAAAGTGTTTTTAGCCCCAGGGGCTTAAACTTTGTTTTTTGGAGCACTTTTAACCCTCCCAGACTGTTTTCGCTCTATCTTGAGCATACAGGGGTATTTTTTTGACTTCCATATACCGTCGGAAAGCTCTTTCCAAGAAATTTCCAATGATGGAGGTTGGGGTTTTTGGTTCTTCCATTTTGATAGTGTTTTTTTCTATCAAAGACCAATGTCTATTTTCTACCTTCCGGGAGCCATATCTTGCTCATCCAGACTCTGTTTTTGGAAAACCAGATGTCGTTGAAACGCTGGTTCAATGATTTTTTCAGTTGTAGGGGTATTTTTTCTAGATTTTACTATAGATTCTCTCTCCTTCAAGATTTTATTTTTTGCACTCTGGCGGATTACTTGGGTTCTACAGGTCTTGGGATCTCTTCTTTTGATCTTCTGGCTCATTCTTCTTTCTAACTTCTGAGCATTGTATGCTTCTCTTTTGTAGCATTCTTTTTTCTATAAACACACTAAGATAAAGTGCCTACTTCTGCATATCTGGGATTTTGAGCACCTTGTGTGTTTTTTGTACTCGCACTCAGTTATAAAGTGTCATGGGGGATTATGATGTTATGTCATTTTGTGCTCATCCACGTTTGTCAAGTGAGCATTGTTATGTATGTGGAGCCTAATCAGACTCAGTTTCTTTCGGCGCGGTTTCCCCCCAGACATATCTTTATCGGCCCCAAGCTCAGGGTCAAGGGACAGAGCCCCTTGTGGGGTCCTGGGGTAGCGCCCCAGGCGGGGTCAAGGGGCAGAGCCCCTGATGGGGTCAAGGGGCAGTGCCCCTTGCGGGGGCCCTTTGGGGCAGCGCCCCTTGATGCCAACAATGACTTATTAATATTGTAAAGGGTCAACCATTGATTTTCTATTAGTCAGAGTATTTTTTGCCCTAATTAGGTTAGGTTAAATATGCTTGTGAAAAGGGCTTAGGTTTTCAAGATTTTCATTGTATGAGGGATTTTCATAGCTTCTTGTGACAGGATTGAGTTGCAGGTTTCAGATTGTAATCGCTGGATAATAATAAATATATTGGACTCGTTGTTGGTGGACGTAGCCCAGGGATTGGGTGAACCACATTAAATCTCTGTGTCATTTGTGTTCTCTTCCATGTTTATATTTGCATTTTTCTGCTTATTATTCTAACAAGCATACCTTCCATGACATTAGCCCATGCTGTGTGTCGGTGACACTGCCCTTTATCCTGTGCTTGTATGTTTGTTGCACTATTGGTGTTCCTGATTCTCCTTTCTGCAGATGTTTCTGGCATTGCATTTCAGTGTTCCTGTCACCTCTCCCTGTTCAACATTATGGGGGGGTTCACCTGTTGGTTCTATTGCTTCCTTGGTTCGATTGATCAGCTCTTCAGACTTTGTCTTCTCTACCTGGTCATGCACTTCAGTGGGGGTTCCAACAGTTACTTCTGACAGTGTTTATAGCTTCATGCTTTGGAGATGCTTCTTGTTTGTTCTTGTTCCTTTCTTTGGGACTTTCCCTAGATTGGAGGCTTTGTTTCCTTCATCTATTTTATTTCTTATATTGGGTACCTGATCAAGCCTTGTTGTCGAGACCCTTCTTTCCTACTTTCTGCAGTTGTCTCCTAGGTTTTTGCTTCTCCCTAAGATTATCTTAAGGGGGGTGTTAGAGTAATAGTCTCTCGGGTTATTAATTAAATCATTATGATCTAATTACTAACTCACCTATTCACTCTAGTTGCTTAAGCTAACATTAGGTTTTCCCTTTTAGGGTTTCGTGAATCCTTTTATAAGGATTCACCTCTTTGCATTTGATAAGGAGTTTTTCACATCTCATTGTAATCTAGAAACATATTGTTAATATATTGTTTTCTTGTGCACATGATGTCTCCTCTGGCTTTTTTGCCTCCATAGCTTCTTCTGTCTTCTGTCTTTGCTTCTTCCATGTGACAGGTTTGCATGCAGGTGTTCTTGGGAAAATAGGGGTTTTCCTATTCTAACAATTACGAGTTCCTGGTCATGTCATTTGGATTGACCAATGCTCCTGCCATATTCCCGTCATGTATGAATCACATCTTTAGCAAACAACTTCGTAAGTTTCTATTGGTATTTTTTGATGACATACTCATATACAGTAAGACCTGGGAGGAAAATTTGAAGCATTTGGATGAAATACTAGAGATTATGGAATCACAGTCCTTGTTTTCCAAAAGGTCAAAATGTTAGTTTGGGATGATAGAGATATTGTACCTCGGGTACATTGTCAGTGGGCGAGGGGTTCAAGTGCATCAGAAAAAGATTCAATTCATTCTGGATTGGCCGCTGCCAAAGACTCTCTCAGACCTACACAGATTCTTTGGGTTGTGCAGTTATTATAAGCGATTTGTGAAGGGATTCTCACAGCTCAGTGCACCATTGACGGACCTAAAAAAGAAAGGATCATTCCAATGGAGAAAATAGCCACAACAAAATTTTGAAAGGCTCAAAGAAGTCATGAGCTCTTGCCCAGTGTTGGCACTTCCAAATTTCACCTGACCCTTCATTTTGGAGTGTGATGCCTCCGGAGAGGGTATTGGGGTCGTGTTGATGCAGGACTATCACTCAATTGCATTTTATTGGTAAATAGATTGTTCTTTTTGAATTTAACTCTCGAATGCCCAAATCTTAAAGAAACGATCAGATACCAACAGTTGGATAATCTATCATCAGGTTGATAGATTTCCTCTGAATTGAAAGGTACAACTCCCTTATGAATGATGTTCAGTGAATTTTTTTGTTCCTACATTAACTGGGTACGTTCTTAACTTGAGAACGGAAGAGGAAAACCAAGCCAGCCCTAAACATAACTAACTCAGGCAGTGAAATCAACCCTAAACCTAGCCAACTTCGAGAACCCACACATCTTATGACTCCCCAACCTTGGTAATGCAGAATGAATGTTAGTTATGCAAATGCAATGAAGGAATGGAGATTTAATATTCAAATTCTTGCAATAGGAATGCATGCAAATGCTCTCATCTACATAACATTCATCATTTGACACAATATGCAATATAATGTTCAAAACTGAATACAAGAATTCTCTCATTGAATATATTCAGAAAATAATACCCAAACTCTCTGATTCGAAGAAAAACTCTTCTTTGTTTTGAACACAACAAATAAGAATACTCATATTTTACTTGCTTACAGCTTATTTCCAAATCTATTACAAAACTAGAACAAAAACCTCTAATGCATAAAATGAAATGTTGTCTTCCCCCTACTCCAACTCTCTGTCTTTTTTGCAGAAAAGAAGCCCCCTTCAATGAAAAGATTTTACCATAAATAGACTTCATGAATCCTTCACTTTCCCCTGTGACTATTCAGTTACAATAATCGTTTCATATTCTTTGACATTTTCTAATTTTCAATGTCTTTTCTAATCTCACCTTCTTTCCTTCTTTTTCGAGAAACTCTTTTGAATTACCTTTTGTCATAAGCGACCAAATGGTTTTATTGCAAAGACCTCTTCATTTAATTCTTCTTCATTTGTAAACGATCTTTAATGAATAAATATCTTGCCTTTTCTCTCCACATTACTTGGTCTTTTGTTGTTTTTGGTATATTGTAGTTTAGCATTTAGAGAGAATACTTTGAAGATAAGTATTATCTACAATGAAGACATGTGTCATTCTTATCTGTCTTTATTGAACTACAACCTTCTTGATTAGAAAGAAAACTCTTCAACCTTTGTCACCAATTATGTGGATGAGTATGTCACATGTCACATACTTTTACTGATGTCAATATTTTGGTCTATCATGTCAATGTTATCGCATTTGGCACATATTGCTGGGAAAGATGGAGCCTCTCAACAACATTTACAAATTCCTCCTCCCATGATTGGTGAATGTCAGTTCTGTGATCTTGGGTCCCCTGCATCAGTGGCTTTCCTTCATATCGCATCCATGATTTAACTATGAAGCTCAACCTCTCATACCTAGCATTGAGAAGTTATATGTTGTTTACTTTGAAGCCTTGAACATACTCCAATGTTAATACTTTCATCATTAGAACATCGAGATTTTCATTGTTTCGAAAGAACTTTTGGGCCTTCAGAGTAACCGATTCTCTATCTTGTAGCACAGTTCTATGAATATTTCTAAGGTTAGCAATTAATATCAAGACATCAAACACATACGTGCATTCCCTATGTCTTGCTCAACTCACAATGCAATTGGTTCTGGGGCTTCATCTTAAGGATGCTTGACATATGTTCAAGTGTTACTAATCATTCAAATCGGCTAAGCTTGTTCAGAGATTTGCACTTCATTACTCATGGCCTGAATACATGCTGTAGTTGCGGCAGAGAAGACCAAGCTTTGAGTGGATCAGAGGAAGTTTCATCGTTTCTTCAATTTCTTGAATTAGAGCATCTAAGCCTCCAATTGAGCATATCCATTGCTTGGACATTTGATAACAAGTCTTGTAGCTGATTCTGGAGGATGCAGTTTCTGTGATAAAGGAATTTTGATGTGTCCATCTGATCTGTCTACAAGTGTACCTCGAGCTCTAACATGCCATGGTTTGAGGAATTTTATACATGTGGTTGTCTTCTCCTCTAGATAAAAGGCTCAAAGCTCGATCTTTATCTCGTAGTGATTTTGCTTTGTCCATTGCAAGTTAGGCTCGGTGATGTTTGTCTCTTGATTTTTGATCCCAATGTCTTGCAATTGCATCAGTCACACACACGCATCCAACTCTTGATCCATCCTTTAACTGTCAAAGAACTATTACTTACATCCACCTCGTATGCACACATCAATCTCCCTTGTTCATGATTAATGTCGCAGTCCATGCTCTGCGACCTGTGTATTGTCCTATGAAGACAAGAATGGAATAGACTTCTCATACCACCATCTACAGTATCTTTCACCAAACGCATTTAGAAATAATCTGAGTATTTACTTTCATATTTTTCACCGACCCCGAACATGCTCTATTTTATCTTTCATTCTTATTGGTGGAAGCAAGCCTCATGAATGGGGATCACTGAGAGACATCCCACTTATACGCAAGCATATCAAAATCAGTTTTGATGGTTGGAAAGATCGAGATCCTCTTTTCTCCTTTAGCATGTGCAATGGGTTTGGGAGGTCATTGAATAAGCACTCCAGTTAACTTTATATACCGCAATCCTCAATTTCAATTAGAAAAAAAAACAAGAACCTCTTAACCATTTATGACCATCGCCAAGTACTATGTGTCTAAGTTGAGTTTCTTGATGTCGGATTCTCCTAATAAACATATGGTATCACACTGTCAAGAAATTCAGGATTATCATCACACTCAATGCTTATGAAGAGGGGAAATGAGTAGATGAAGGGCTTGGCTATGTTTATGGAATTCACAATATATGCACTTTTGTGTTGGACCGGTCATGGTGATGAGCATGCTGTATACATTCCCCGAATTACAACTCGGAGATGTATTAGTATTTGTAACTTGAACTGTCATGACATTGAACTGTACTAGCCCTTGCCTCATTTTCATGGTGTCGAGTGGCTCCATTATATGACTATCAGCGGGATTTTCACTTCTGGCCGTGAATTGCAAAAAGCCTAGACTTTGGTTGGATGACTCGAATGTGATTCCCATCTTCTCTCTCGGGCCCTATGCATCGGAATAGAGCATATGGATAGCATCTGACATGGATTAACATCCTTTCTCTCAGCTTCTTCTGATGTTCAGGATGCACATCTTCATCAATCGTGTCATAAGTTCCTTTTCACTTGGCGGATTTTTCATCATTTGCTTCCATAATGCCTCTGTCAACATTTAAAGTGTCGTGTGCTTGGATTAGAAAAAAGCGGAGAAGCCATGTCTAGTAGAGGAAGTAGAGAAGCCATATCTGGTGGAAGACTTCCCGTTAACTACCAAGACTTGGGGAAATTGGCCTCTCATGCTCCCGATGGAAAATCCCAAATCCTCCTCTCCATTGTGGAAAATCCCAAATCAAGGGTGAAAAGCATAGCAATTTTCCAATTTTCTACTTCACTATAATGGACACGATTTGACGTCTATTGATTCATAAATTACATTAAAAGAGTAATCCTGATACTAAGAATCCATACCTCTTCACTATGAATCGGGATTTTTTATTTTCTCTTCTCAGGCGAAAAATGAGACTTAAGCTTCTCCTTGGCGGAAAACGACCATGAGAGGTCATTTTCCACTTTATCTTTGTGGAAAACTCAAAAAGTGCTTCTACATCCCAATTCCAATTCTTCATCACAATTCTAATTTTGCATTGTGAATTGCAATTCCAATTCTGCTTTGTAGACTTCAAACTAAATTTATAGTTTTGAACCAAGGAAATGAACTTTGAATTCTGAACTCCTCAAACTTGGAGGATCTGGAATTTTGCATTTGGATCTTTGAACAATTTCAACTTCACAGGAAACATGTTAGTAAAAATCAGGGAACACATTAAGGGATATTTTCACCATGAAAATCAACCCAAAAAGTTAAAAAATTAGGGGACTGGAAATACGCCTACACATTTGAGAGTCAGAATCTTTTAGGAGCCAAGAAATTATATTCCATCTACGACAAGGAGATGCTCGCCATCATGCACACCTTGACAAAATTTTGACAGTACCTCATCGGAGCCAAGTTCACCGTGCGTACAGATCATAACAGTCTTTGATACTTCCTGGAATAGCGGGAACTTAATGAATGAAAACATAAGTGGGTAAGTAAAGTACAAGGTTTTGATTTTGACATTGAATATATAAAGGGAAAAAATAATGTGGTGGCTGATGCCTTGTCGAGATGGCCAACGATATGCTATCTCAAATCTCAACCGATTAGAGAGCACACCTGTTGGTTGAGTATTTCAAGAATACTTTGCATGTCATTTATTGGACGATGAAGGAAAAGATGATAGATACAAGGTGGTTGATGATATTATATACTACAAAGGCATAATATACTTGGTACCCAAATCCAAATTGAAGGCAAAGATTCTGAAGGAGATACACGACTCACCTCTAGATGGGCATCAGGAATATTTGAAGACTTATAGGTAGATTAGGGAAAGGTTCTCTGAGAAGGGCTTAAAGAATGATGTCCTTTGATATGTCCACGAATGTCCTACCTATCAGCAGAACAAATCAGAACACACTATGCCAGTAGGTCTACTTCAGCCACTGCCAATTCTTGAGCAGAAATGGACTAGCATTTCAATGGATTTCATTACTGGGCTTCCAAAGGTGCAAGGAAGAGATTGCATCTTTGTGGTGGTTGACAAATTGACCAAGTATGTGCACTTATTTTCTATTTTAGGGGAATACCAAGCAGCATAGGTGGAAGACTTGTTCTTCCGGGAGGTGTTCCTCTTGCATGGAATCCCTCAAAACAAAGTGAGCGAACGAGACAATCATTTTCTTAGTACTTTCTAGAAAGAACTATTTCAACTGGCAGGAATAGAGTTGTCACCCAGCACAAGCTACCACCCACAGACTGACAAACAAATAGATATCGTGAACAAGTGGCTGGAAGGATATCTCAGAAACTATGTGTCTGCACAACAAAAAGTGTGGGTCAAGTGGCTACATCTGGGGGAGCACTGTTACAACACCACCTATCAAATGTCCATCGAAATTAATCCCTTCAAAGCTTTGTACGGGTATGAACCAACTTCATTTATGGACATGGTGTTGGGAGATAGTCGCGCACCAAAGGCAAAAGATTGGCTACAGGAAGGAATAGATATCCTAAGATCACTCTGGGAGAATCTCCTATGGGCTCAGAATCAATAGAAAATATATGCTGACATGCATCACATTGAGAGGAGTTTTGAAGTGGGAGACTTGTATTTGGGTTCCGGTCGATTTAGCTTATCCCGGACCCATCTTTTATTTTAGCGTAGGTGTTAGTGTGTCATGTCGGATTTATTTGTACACCTCAAGAGTTTTTTCGATGGGTATTTATGACTGGCATGTAGGGTGTATTTATCATGTTGAGTTTTGATATTTTTCTTGTAATTTTGAATTCTTGCTAGAATTCTGTTGTCTGCCATTTCAGAGGTGAAAGACCCTCCCTAGTTGGTATTTGCAGTTTCGGTGGGATTCAACCCTCACCCTACTTTGCTTGTTCTTTGTTCAGATCTAGTGAATCTGAAGTGCTATCAATTGATTATTATTATTATCTCTCCTATAAAGTATTGATTTCATCTATCATTGTGGATTGTATTAGTTCCCTACTTCTTTCTGGTCTGAAGGCACATTTCATACCCCGCAGACATCTTCCTCCAGACATCCCCGAACACCTTCCAAACATCACCGTATGGGCTCCCTATTGTCACCATATGGCCTCTCTACTGCACCATACACCCTCTAGTTCTTACCATACGGCCTCCCTACCATCACCATACGGTCTCCCGGCCACCATTGTACGACCTCTTTGTTGCACTGTACAGCCACCCAACTCCTACCATACGACCACACCTAGCCATCGTACAACCACCACCTCTCCTTGTCATACGACCACCCAGCCATACCATACGTCCTTTTAGCTAGCACACGGCCACATTCCTTCCTCTGTACATACCTTCTATCCACCGTACGACCTTCACTTCCAAGTGCCAGAGTTAGGAACTTCAACTTCGGCGTGTCAGGGGGCTTGGAACATTACACGGGCTAGGAAAGATAATTATCTTGATTAATGTTAGTCCTAGTTTATTTTATTAAGTTATAAATTGATTAAAACTTGTCAATGGGTTACCCTAGACTGGCCACTTTAGGGGCCCGACCCCCATTGAGATCCACTCCCCAAAATGCACCTCAACCCACCAGGGATAACTACAAAACTATACTTGATTTGGCATTGAAACTTTACTAGCAGGATGATATAATCAAAGTGAACCTCCAAGGAAGAAAATAGAACATTCTGAGCTCAAACATAAAACTTACTAAAAATAGTGACTTTCCAGAAATAGTAACTCTACACAAAATAGCCCTTATTGAAAAGAAACCAGAAAATATTTTTGGGTGATGCAAGATTGCTCTTACACCCAGGGTGCTCCCGCATCAAGAGTGTTGGCAAGTAATCAATTTTGTGTAAATTTGATTTAATTTTTGGTTGTCATTTATGGAAACACATATGGGTTTCAGATCGATTCCATAAAAGATTAGTTTTGTTAACTCAGAAATCGACTAAGTGTAGAAGCAGAGATACATAAGTGTTTTGGATGTCGAAGATCAAGATTGATGATTTAGGGAAAGAGAGCTTAGAGGAAGATAGCATGGGGTATGTATGACCTCCACCTAAGATCGATTTTGTTTTGGTTGAGTCTACGGTGAGTTAGATAGAATTGAAGACATACAGACTGCAATAGATCAACGAAATAGAGCAGTTTGACAGTAGCAAAGATTGAGGGAGTATGGCTTGGACTCTAGACAATTGAAGTTGTATTTTGGTTGTTGATAACCTCCACATTGACTATGCAAGAGCTCCAACTATGAATTTAGTGTTTACTATATTAAATGTATTTTGTATTGAAGGCCGACTTAGTAATATTTGTAATATTCATATTGAGAGCCGACTTTGTAAAGTTGTGAGATATATATATATATATATATATATATATAAAAGATATTTTTGATAAAGATAAGGTGTGTTGTTGGTGAACGGTTAGAAGATAGTTGGATAAGTTGTTGAGTGAATAACATAGCAGAGAATGATAGAGATCACTGAAGAACATTAAAGGAACTATCTAAGCACTAGTGTTTCTTGTTTTGTTCATGACTGAGAACACTTTGTAACCTGAATTATATTGTAAGAGTTGTAAGCTCAGTTGGCCCCTAACAGGGTGTTGTGAACCTTTAACAGGGTTGTTATTCCTTTAAAAAGGAAATGTGCTATGTAATATTCAGATCCTAACAGGGCTAGGTCTCCTTATAGGGACATTATACTTTAGTACATGCTTGTGGGTACCATCCCCACTGGGGTTTTCCCTTGGCCAGGGTTTCCTTGAAAACAAAATATGGTGTTATGAGTATTGTGTCATTTGCCTATGTTATTTTCCTTACTGCAAGTTTATAGTTGATATTTAAATGGTTGAAGAATTTATTTAAGTACTATAATACTGATTCACCCCCCCTCTCAGTATTATCCAATCCTAATGATTGGTATCAGAGCTTTTGGCCCTTGGAGAGAAAGTCTAACAGCTTGAGGGAGATCAAAATGGATTTGGATAGTTTGCAATAAAACTTTGATGCTCCACTTGAAGACCTTGATAAAGCAAAAGTAGAGAATGGAGAATTGAGATTCAACATGCAAAGAGCTGAGAAATTTATAAAGAAACTCAAAGATCAACTTGAGCTTTCCAGAAATCAAAGACAAGATCTTGTGGTACAGATAAAAGAGGATTCAGAAGGAGACAGTTCAGATAAGGTGAAGCAATTAAAAGAAGAGAATGAAACTTTGAAACTTGAAAATGAGACTATGGCTAAAGAAATATAGGTACAGAAGGATGCAAAGAAGAAAGTTGAAGAACCTTTAAATAGTTCATTAGATCAAATGAAGAATGAGGCTGACAACTACAAGAACAAGTATCTAGAAATGGAGAAATAAAATCATATTATAAAAGGTGAACTTGTTGAAGCAAAGAAACACATTGAGAAACTTCACACCGATGGTGATTTGATTGATGAACAGAGAGACAAACATAAACCTAAAGGTGATATGACTGGTATTGGCTTCAATGAAGCTGAATGTTCAAAGAATCAGGAAGAGAAATCAAATGAGAAGATTGATGTTGAGAAACCTTCTTTTGAAGAACCTAAAGAATAGATCAGACCCTTCAGAGGTAGATGCTTTGGCTGCAGTAGATTTGGACACATGAAGAGAGACTACAGAGGTAATGCCCCTTTTAGAACTTTTTCTGGCTATTGTTTTAACTCTAATGGATATGGGCACAAGAAAACATAATGCAAAAAACCTAATCAATCAGGATATAGACAAGACAATGGAAGAGAATCTATAGTGAAACCTGTATGAGGTAAATTTGGCCTTGTTAAGTCACCATGCACTTCAACATAGTCCTTCTTCATCAGATAAATACAAGACTGAATATGAGATTATTCATCCTGCCTACCTGCATGATTCGACCTGTTGCCTTCTATCCAGACAAGGTTTTCGAAATAGCTCTCAGAACGAGAGTCTCACAACCATAGACCAATCTAGGAATGAAGGATTTTTCTCCATGAATGCAATACAATGTAATATTATTCTAAGATTTGAAAGATGCAAGCTTAGTCTAAGACATGATTTCAATGCAATTATCCTAGAAATTGAAAGTAATCTATTTGCAAAATGAAATTATTCTATATGAGATTATCAAGAAATGTGGCAATAATTCAATATTCTAACAATGCATGAAAATGAGAAGGGGTTTTGAATGAGGAATGAGAGTTCTTTTATAGACTCAGAGGTGATCATAATAGAAAGTTTCCTCTTTGAAATAAAACAGATAGAAAAGCCAGTTTAAAATAGAAAGCTTTCTTTAAAAGAATACAATAAATTGTTTTCTTTTTGCTTTAACTGTTTTCTTTTTTTTATTTTAACTGTTTTATTTGTCTTTGAAGCACAATTAATTTAAAACTTCTATTTCTCAACTGAAGAGAAGATTTTGTTGACAATATTTAATTAATTAAATAGATATGACCTCATAATTGCTTTTTCTCAATTATCTGAATAATTAAATTCAATTACTGAAAAAGAGGATATTTATTTAATAATTAAATATCATTTAATTCCCTTTTTATGTGTCTTAGCTAAAGAGGGT